>CM031234.1:1034764910-1034787410 GCA_018340775.1 Taxus wallichiana var. yunnanensis
TTGTCGATTTACTTTTAAAAGTCTAAAGCAGGTGAAGGTTGATATAAAGGTTGCAGCACCTGATTTCAGGTATGAATATCTGGTACGTAGATGCCAATGAAAAAGGTTCGATTCTCGAACCACACACCATTGTAATGCTAGACCACGTAAGATGATAAAGGCCTAGATGCGAGTGGCTCAGGTATGTGGAACATGGGACGAAACGTCCTGCATAGTGTTGAATATGAATGTCGATGGTGGAAAGACTTGATTGAAACTAATTAATTAAATAATAGGGATTAAACCCTAACCTACCTACTAAGTTTTATCTAATATCCTAACTACTATCCTATATGGATTTTAGATTTTATAAGGGTGAAAATAGATGTAAATCCTATTAACCTATGAACTAGGTGAATGACCTAGATATGGACTATTAAAATCCTAAACTAATCCTAACCTAAGGAAGGGGACTCATGGACCCATGTGGATGGAAAGGATAAGGAGGGAAGGTTAGAAATTTAATGGACAATGAATGAGTCCTTACTGGTTGCGGCACCAAGTTTGGCGGGGAACATAGGGAAAGTTGGAGGTGTCCAACTAGATATGAAACTAAACCATCATTTATGCAAAAATTTGAAATTAGTAACTCACCAACTTGAGTTGGCGGTGGCGTGAGGAAAAAGGAAAAAGGAAAAAGGAATGCATTCAATGCATTAATTGTCTTGGTCTTAGTGACCAACTTGCCTTGGAAAGAGGATAGAGAGGGAAGTTTGTTTGTTGCTTTGTGCATTTGGATTTTAGTTGCTCTGCATTTTGTTCCTCCATGGTTCTGTCGAACCTGCTGTAATTTTGGTTATTATTTTCTGTTTGGAGAAGCCGAGGGCTATTTTAAGCTTTGTGGAAGTGGGTGGTGGGTGTTTGGAAAGCTTTACTATTGTCGCGTCGTGGAGAAGAATAGCTCCTGTGGGCGCGGTTTTCTTGAGCTTCACAAGAAAAATTAACAAGCATGTTAAGCCCTTCTCCTTAAACCGCTTGCTTTTGCTTAATCGTCTCATTAAAACAACCTGCTCTTATGAAGGGGGGGGGTTTTGGTTATCATTTTGTTTGTTATTATGTTGAAGATGATTTTGGTTGAGTCATTTTCTTTTCTTTGTATGCGACTTGAATATTTCTTTGCAAAATGGGTAAATGAAATGAATATAAGCCCATTCTTTGTATGGTTCATTGATAGTATTGGGAATCGTTTTATTACCATTATGGATTTGTTGGTGAATGTAGCAACGATGTGAGTATATCAATTTACGAGTTTTGTGCATTCTTGTGAAAATGGAAGGATAAAAGATTCGATTTTTATATGTCGGTTTGAGCTGTCATTATAAAACGAACACGACTTGGGTATTCTTGTTGCATTTTGAAGAAAATGAGTGTTTTTTTATTGAAATTATTAAGGAAACAATTTTTCTCTTTCTATTGTTTTTAAATCTAAAAGTAATGGTAATGTGGATTTTATTGTGCATTATGGAAGTTCGGTTTGATGGAAGTGATAGTGATATGTAGATTGTTTTATGAATCCGTGCGTGAATGGTTTTTTTTTGCAAAACGTGAGAATGCTTGATGGAACTTGTTGTGAGTTATTTTCTTGGTTGTATTACAACGCATAGAATACAAATTCTTTGAGTCATTGGGCTTGTTTCATCGTTTTACTCTCTTCGATTTTTTAAAATGATTAAAAAAGCACTGTATTTGGTTTGAAAATCCATGAAAGAATTTGTTTTAAACTATTTACCTAATTCTAGAATTGAGTATCTGGTATTCATACCGGATGGAATAGAGTTTACTATTTCAGATCTTCTTTGACTCGATGATGAAATTATATGTAAATATATGTGTATATATTCAAACGCATTCTAAACTTCTTTGTTGTTTCATTAAAACTAAAAGAAGTTGAATTCTTACTTTAATGTTTGAAAATGATTCTTTTTTATTATTATGCTAAGAATCATGATTTTGTAACTAAATTATACATTCTTGCTTGTTCAAACCTAAATATGTTCGTTTGGGGAAATAACTATTGGAAAGGATTTTAATTGCATCTTTACATGTGTTTTATATATATATATATATATATATATATATTATTATTTGAATGTTCAAAATGAAATGAGCTCTTTATTATTCCTGATATGAATGGTGATTAGTAAGTTCTAACTACTTTTTGGAAATATAATGTTAAAAGAAGTTATCCTATGGGTGCGAGATCGGCCCTAATTAGTTGATAATCAACTAAGAAATGAGAAGGGATGATATGAAACTTCTTCTTTTCATTTGATTATGGGTTTAATTGTTCTTTCTTTTGACTATTTTCACTTCTTGTATAAATTAATATTTATTACAATTATTGATGAAAAGGAAGAGAATATTGGATGGATAATTTTAAGTAATGATTATTTCTTCTCTTATACGGTTGAGATTCTATATTTGATATTGAAGGAATTTCTTACTGCCTTGAGGTAAGCATCAGAAATTAATTGTTGTTTGGATTCTTTGAAATTAAAAGAAGTATTATCTTCTTGATGAATTTGAGAAATGACACATTGTTATTTTTGTCATGGTTTAATTTAATTGACTACTTTCTCTCTTCGCATTTGATTGTTTGAAATCGGATGAGTTGTATGAAAGGAAGGTAGTTCGGTTTAGATTTTATTTGAAATATATCTTTTGAAATTTCAACTATTGTAAAGAGAATGAAATTACAGCATTTATGTTAGAAACAACATTATATACATTGTGTTTTTAGTTCATACGATGTTTTAATGGAACTAATTAGAGGAAATTACTTCTGTAGTAATTATTTGGGAAAAAAGTTAGTAATCTTTTGTTTGATTGGGATGGTAATTAGATGATTGAGTTGTTATGTTGTTCATCCTTTTTGATACTTAATTCTTGAATGATGTTCATATTAACGTTTCATAAAAGCAGGGTTCTTTTATTGAGATAGTTAATTAAAAGCACTTCATTTTAATGACAAGTGCTTAATATGCTCAATTCAATGAACTAACCCATGCAAGTAATTTTGCAGATGAAACTTGAGTATAAATGAAGACATGGTTGTTTTCTGATACTTCTTTTGATTAACTGAAGATGGATTGTATTGATAAGTATTACTCCTCCATGAGGAAATGAAAAGGAAGAAGTTACATTCTTCTATCTTTATGAGTTGTAATGTTGTTTAATATAAACAAAGTCCAGTCATTTGGGTGGAAAATGTATAGATTGTAAAACTTGATGGATGAATACAAGGAAAAGTGTGATATTTTTAATGATTGTATCAATTTGATATTGTTGAATAAGTTTGAGAATATAACATTATTCCTTGATTTGGAATTATTCAAATGTTAATGGATGGATTTAAAAGGGAATAACATCTATTCTTTACCTAAATGCAACTTTTATGTTGAAATGTGCAATTAGTTCATACTTGGGTTAAGATGAATTTTAAATTGACATTAAAAAGGATTTAGGTAAACATGAACTCTTAATTGAAAGGTATTCTAGATTAGCTTAAAAAAAGGAATATCAAATAACTTAGGAGCAGCGAAACCTTGTATTCGGACTCAGTTAATAGCCTCGAATGTTTAAATTCAGAAAATATAGATATGGGAAAACATATCTATTGTTAACAGACCTTAACAGAAGTAAGGTTAAGGAGAATAAATGAATAGATTCATTTAGAATTAGACCTCATTTAAATGATGTCTAATAAGATGGAATTCTGAATTTGTTTACAGTTGTGGAAAACTTGGTTAAGTTTAATAGGTTAAACTTATTAAGTTTATCGATAATGGGCTGATTAGTCCAAAGATTAAGAAAGGAACCAAGTAGAGAAAATGCTACCCTTCGGTATGAAGAAGGAGATGTATATTAAGCTAGAAGATGGATTAAGTCTCTCTTAGCTACATACAACTGTAACAAGAACGAGGATAAAGGATCAACATGGCTGCTGAAAGTTGATCTTAAATATTAAGATCATAACCAAATCACACTTGAGCTGGATGTGTACTCTCGATGGGAGGATTCCGTAGGACATTGACATACCAGCTACAATATGGTGTCTTCATGAAGGCGGGGCCTTCATGATGACACAATGTTATAGCTGACATATTACAATGCCCTCCCGAATTAAATCATCAAGTTTACATAAGCTGGATACTAAGTTCTTGGCTGGGGATAGGAATGTGATCACGTATACGGAGTGACTCCGGAGGACTAAAGGTAACTAGACACACGGAGTCATTAGGGGATGACACCGTATGTCTGCGTATCTTTAGTTACCATGAGTAACTTCCTATACTCGTTCATATTGCTAGTTGGGGTTAGAGCTTGACCTTAAATGGAAGGACTGGTAGAGACCAGGAAAGACCATTCTAGATAACAGATGAAGTGAGGTGAAGGACATATTCCATTGGTGTGTATCACATCTAGGAATATGATCATGCAAAGCATGTGAAAATATTTGGCCAAAGTATCGCAAGTGCTGGTTGCGTTGTCCTAATCACCTAGTTTAAGATGCAGGATGTCAGATGAATATCAGTAACAAATATTCAGATAGGCTTCTTAAATGGATCACTTCGATAACCGGAAACGGTAAAGAGAACCTATATATTCATTATACTATGCATGAATTAACATGAAGGATCGGTAAGTCACCGAGTCATGAAATGAGAGATCGCTGAAACTCCGAGCCATAAAATGGGAGATCGGTAGTTCTTCGAGTCATTTATAGCATATGGTATCTGTTATATGATTGAATGGCATTGAATGTGTGTTCCATATTGCAAATATGTGAACAGAGAACATTGGTTTTAAAAGGGAAATTGTGTGATCCAAATTGCGCATTAATTGGATGAGAACAATTATTAAAACTTGAACGTGTGTTTGAATTATATAATTCATAATAGGAACGTTGTATAAAAAAAAAAATTTCCCTTGTTCTAGTATCTTAAAATGGGGATGTTACATCTTGGTATCAGAGCTGAAGGTTGTAGCTCTTGGACCTAATGAGTCCACAATTTAATAAGGTTTACATTTTCTTATTGAATAAAAAATGGTCAGAACAAGAAGAAATGTTGCGAACAACCCGTTACCTTTGGGTGGAGAAGCAGCTACTGCTCAAAAGCTAGATGAAATCCTTGCTGCCCTACTAGACACGAGAGATCGTTTGACTATTTTGGAACAACAGTCAATGGGCAATGAAGAGGAGGAAGAAGAAGCTGATATAAATGATCAGCCACCTCCTGTGGACAACACCAATGGAGGGAATCCGGGTGTTGATAATAGTAATGTGAATGCTCCTAATCATCCTGAAAATAAAAGGGAAAGATTAGTAGCTGAACTTACAAATGACATAAAGAGAATAAGTCCTCCAAAGTTTGATGGAACAACACTTGGGGATGGAGCTGAGAATTGGCTCAGTGAAATGGAGAAGTACTTTGCAATAAGAAACTTCTCCGAGGAGACCAAAGCGATATGGGGAGCATATCAACTTTCTCATGAAGCATCATCATGGTGGGACAACCGTAAGGTTGAGTTGAATATTGTCGAATCAGACATAACTTGGGATCAATTTAAGGGTTACTTTAGGCAACGGTGGCTGCCTCAACTCTATTTTGATAGAAAATGACTGAATTTCAGAACTGGTCAAGGAAGGATGACGGTGACAGAATACTAGGAAGGGTTTACTAAACTCCTTAAGTATGTGCCATAGTACCAAGCTGATGAGAAGTTTAGAATACGAAATTTCATAATGGGACTGAATCCCATCATTGGTGGCGAAGTGGATGTCCACGGTCCAACCACCATGGAAGGAGTTGTCGAAAAGGCAATAAGACAGGAATAGAAATTGAGAGCAATTTCTACTCATAGGGAAGAGATAAGGAAGAAGATTCCCAACTCTTCTTCATCTCTTGCACCCAAAAGGGGGCCTTGGAAAAGGTTTGGTGTGAAAAACAAAATTGTTGTAGATAACAACAAGAAATCTGTAATGAACAAACCTATAAATAGTGTGTGGAACAGCTTTGCAAAAGTTAGTGGCAATGGACAAAAGTCCTATGGAAGCCAGAATGATAACTTCAAAGCTGGTAACAAATTTGAGCCTAGGAAAGGGCCAGTTGGAGGATGCTTCAACTGTGGAAAGGACCATTACGTGAGTCACTGATCCTCTGAAAAAGGATGATCGCGATCGCGGCATAGGATACACTTGCGGTGGGTAGCTAATGAGACAAGTTTGAAAAGTAAGTTACACCTATAGAAGTTCCGGTAAGTTATTCGGTACACTTTTTGTAGTCATACTTTTTGATCTTTGGAGCTCTTTGAATGCTTTATTTCTACTAAACTTGCAATGAAATTAAAAAGAAAGGTGAACGAATGGATAAGACATGGACCAGGTGCATTATGGGAATAATGTTGTCCATACAGTCAAAATGTGCCTTTTTGGGGCAATTCTTGACTTGCCCAGTTTCTCCACCGAAAGTTGACCTATATGTCACTCCTTTAGGATCATATGATATCATTATTGGAGTTAACTGGTTGGCAAAACATAAGGCAAAGGTCGACTATTATGAAAAACAAATTTGTTGTTTTGATGACCTACAGAAAGCAGCAATCATTCAAGGTGTAAAGCGTGAAGTTGCAGTTAGGAAACTAATAGCTATGCAACTAAAAAGGGCTAAAAATAGAGGTGCACCTTGTATGTAGTAAAAATGATAGAAAATGCTGAGGAGGATAATGATTTCATGGAAAGATATCCATTATTAAGGGATTTCAGTGATGTATTTCCGGAGGAATTACCAGGTCTTCCACCCAAACGAGAGTTTGACTTTGCAATAGAAATCAAGCCAGGAACTAAACCCATATCTAAGGCACCTTATAGAATGACCACCCTCGAGTTGGTAGAGCTAAAGGCTCAATTACAGGAACTTTTGACTAAGGGGCTGATAAGACCAAGCGTCTCACCATGGGGAGCACCGGTAATTTTTGTAAAGAAAAAGGATGGCACATTGAGACTGTGCATTGATTATAGAATGTTGAACAAGGCAACTATTAAGAATCGATACCCACTTCCTAGGATTGATGATCTATTCGACCAGATGCGTGGAGCATCAGTCTATTCAAAAATAGATCTTCGATCTGGGTATCATCAGCTGAGAATAAAGGAAGAAGATATTCATAAAACAACTTTTAGAACAAGGTACGGGCATTATGAATTCACGGTGTTACCTTTTGGGTTGACAAATGCACCTGCCGCCTTCATGAATCTGATGAACAATATTTTTCAAGAATACCTAGACAAGTTTGTGCTTGTATTCTTAGATGACATTCTTATATACTCTAAAAATGTCGAAGAGCACCAAGAACATTTAAGGATAGTGCTGGAAGTTTTAAGAAAGAGGAAGTTGTATGGTAAACTGTCTAAATGTTCCTTTTATGATGCAGAGGTGCATTATTTGGGACACGTTATAAGCAAGAATGGAATAGTTGTAGACCCTTCAAAGATCACAGCTATAACCGAGTGGCCTGCGCCTAAGAACGTGCATGAAGTAAGAAGCTTCATGGGCTTGGCAGGATATTATAGAAAGTTCGTTAAGGATTTTTCAAAAATTGCTGCCCCAATCACTTCACTGCAAAAGAAGGATAAGAAATTTGTCTGGACTGACAAATGTGAATCTACCTTTAAAAATTTAAAGGAAATAGTTAACTACAACACCTATTTTAACTGTACCAGATCCAAATGGAAATTTTATGGTTGTAACGGATGCATCGGGAGAAGGCCTTGGAGGTATTCTATTACGAATAACCATGTCATAGCTTATGAAAGCAGAAAGCTTAAGTTACATGAACAAAATTATGCTCCACACGACCTAGAGCTCACTGCCATTATACATGCACTTCAAATGTGGAGGCATTACCTTTTAGGCAAACCTTTTGAGTTAAAAACTGACCATCTGGGGTTGAAGTATATTTTTACTCAGCCAAATTGAATGCAAGATAACGAAGATGGTTAGAATTTCTGTCTCAGTATGATTTTGATATAAGCTACATCAAAGGCAAGGAAAATAGAGTGGCAGATGCTCTGAGTCGAAGGAAGCACATCTCTGCTCTTATAACGTTAAGAACTCAGTTTAAGGATGAGGTGAAAGATGCCTTGGAATCAGATCCTTATTTCCAGCAAGTTAAAACAACACTTGTTGCGAGATCAAAGGATGTGAAGTATAAAGGATTTCATTTTGATAGCGAAGGAATTATGAGGTTCAAAACAGGTCTATATACCCTTGGCAAATGATTTAAGAAGGAAATTGTTAACTGAATTTCATAATTCACCTTTTTCTGGACACCCTGGCATTACGAAAATGCTTGCTGATCTTAAGCAACAATACTTCTGGAAGGGAATGAAAAAGGATGTGGTGGAATTTGTAACACACTGCTTGGAATGTCAGCGTGTTAAGGTGGAACATATGCATCCTGCTGGATTATTGTATCCCCACAGCATTCCATAGTACAAATGGCAAGTGATAACGATGGATTTCGTTCAAGGATTGCCTATGTCAAGGAATAAGCATGATATCATCCTGGTTGTCGTCGAAAATTAACCAAAGTGGCACACTTCATTGCTGGTAATTTGAAAGATGATGCACCAGTGTTAGCAAGAAGATTTGTACATGAAATTTTCAGATTGCATGGAATACCCGAATTGATCATATCGGACAGAGATCCGAGGATGACATCAAGGTTTTGGCAAATGCTTAATGCGGCCTTGGGAACTAAATTAAACTTCAGCTCTGCATATCATCCAGAGACGGATGGACAGACCGAGAGAGTCAATCAAGTTTTAGAGGACATGTTAAGAATGTATTGCATGGACCAGCAGTATAAATGGGAGGAATACCTTCCGCTGGTTGAATTTTCCTACAATAATACATACCATGCCTCTTTAAAAATGGCACCTTTTGAAGCATTGTATGGAAGAAAATGCAGAACCCTGTTAGTTGGGACAACGTAGAGGACAGAGAGGTAATTGGGCTAGAAATCCTCAAGGAAATGGAACAACAAATCAAAATGATTCGGGAACATCTAAAGGAGGCTGCCAATAGGCAAAGAGTTATGCAGACTTAAAGCGGGTTGATAGGAATTATAAACTTGGTGAGAAGGTCTTTCTTCGGGTTAAGCCGAAAAAGAGCTCAATAACTTTTGGCAAGGCTGCCAAGTTGTCGCCACGTTACGTGGGACCTTTTGAAATTGTTGAAATAATCAACCCTGTAGCTTATCGTCTAGCATTACCTCCTGCTTTATCACAAATGCATGATGTTTTTCATATTTCTTTGCTTAAGAAATATGTAACAGATTTATCACATGTGTTGAATTGGAATTCCTTGTAGGTCCAAGACCCAGGAATAATCATGGTTAAGCCCATTCGAGTCTTGGGGAACTCACCAGTTGTACTTAAGAAATCGCGAAGTGAATCAATGTAAGGTCCAGTGGGACCAGTTTAGCGAAGAAAGTGCAACTTGGGAAAATCTCGAAGAAATGAGATCTACTTTTCCATACTTGTTTGATCGAAATTGAAATTCAAAAAAAAAAACTGATAATTCTACCAAATTTAGACAATTATTGGTCTATTTTACAGTTGTCTTAAAACACTGTTTTAAAGAGTGAATCTGTTTTTGGTATGAACTTATGAATGGAAGGACAATAACTAAATTTTGTCCTAGAAACTCCTTGAATTGGTTAATTTGATCATCGGGACGATGATTCTTTAAGAAGGGAGGAATGTAACACCTTGATTTTTGTAAGTTATCATGGTGATTACTTTTCATAATGTTGTAACTACAGAAATGAAGATAAACATGTTAAGATATATCTTTGATCTTAAAGGAATGTGTTGTTAATCTGGACCCTTGTTTGCTGTAATTTGTTACTTGGGATAGAAGTTATTATTGCTTGTATGATTGCTGATGTGACAACAGATTTGTCGTATGCTTGATGAACTCTATTCGCTGATTGACAACACACCTTGAATCAATTCCATTGATCCAAGGTATGTTGTGGCCTTCTTGTGATCGCTTTGTCGATTTACTTTTAAACCAGACTGAAGGTTGATATAAATGTTGCAGCACCTGATTTCAGGTATAAATATCTGGTACGTAGATGCCAATGAAAAAGGTTCGATTCTCGAACCACACACCGTTGTAACGCTAGACCACGTAAGGCGATAAAGGCCTGGATGCGGGTGGCTCAGGTATGTGGAACATGGGACGAAACGTCCTGCATAGTGTTGAATATGAATGTCAGTCGGAAGGACTTGATTGGAAACTAATTAATTAAATAATAGAGATTAAACCTAACCTACCCCTAAGTTTTATCTAATATCCTAACTACTATCCTATATGGATTTTAGATTTTATAAGGGTGAAAATAGATGTAAATCCTACTAACCTATGAACTAGGCAATGACCTAGATATGGACTATTAAAATCCTAAACTAATCCTAACCTAAGGAAGGGGACGCATAGACCCATGTGGATGGAAAGGATAAGGAGGGAAGGTTGGAAATTAATTAGGACAATGAATGGCGTCCTTCTTGGTTGCGGCGCCAAGTTTGGCGGGAACATAGGGAAAGTTGGAGGCGTCCACTAGTTATGAAACTAAACCATGATTGCATGCAAAAATTTGAAATTAGTAACTCACCAACTTGAGTCGGTGGTTGCGTGAGGAAAAAGGAAAAAAGGAATGCATTCAATGCATTAATTGTCTTGGTCTTAGCGACCAGCTCACCTTGGAAAGAGGATTGTGAGGGAAGTTTGTTTGTTGTTGTGTGCATTTGGATTTTAGTTGCTCTGCATTTTGTTCCTCCATGGTTCTATCGAACCTGCTGTAATTTTTGGTTATTGATTCTGTCTTTGGAGAAGCCGAGGCTATTTTTAGCTTTGTGGAAGTAGGTGACTATTTGGAAAGCTTTACTACTATCGTCGTGGAGAAGAATAGCTCCTGGGCACGGTTTTCTTGAGCTTCAAAAAAATTAACAAGCATGTTAAGCCCTTCTCCTTAAACCGTTTGCTTTTGCTTAATCGTCTCATTAAAACAACCTGCTCTTATGAAGGGGGTTTGGTTATTTGATTTTGCTTGTTATGTTGAAGTGATTTTGGGTTGAGTCATTTTCTTTTGTTTGTATGCGACTTGAATATTTCTTTGCAAAATGGGTAAATGAAATGAATCTATTCTTCTTTGTATGAGTTCTGCATTGATAGTATTGTGTAATCGTTTCTATTACCCATTATGGATTCGAGTTGGTGAATGTACCATTACGATGTGAGTATTGTTTTCAGAGTTTTGTGCATTCTTGTAAAAATGGAAGGATAAAAGGATTCGATATGACCTCTGGTTTGAGCTGTCATTATAAAATGAACACGACTTGGGTATTCTTGTTGCATTTTGAAGAAAATGAGTGTTTCTTTACTGAAATTATTAAGGAAACAAGTTTTCTCTTTACTCTTTTTTAAATTAAAAGTAATGGTAATTGGGTTTCATTGTGCATTATGGGTTCGGTTTGATGGAAGTGATAGTGATATGTAGATTGTTTTCTGAGTTCTGTGCGTGAATGGTTTTTAAAAAAAAATGTGAGAATGCTTGATGGAACTGTGTGAGTTATTTTCTCTAGTTGTATTACAGTGCATAGAATACAAATTCTTTGGGACAGTGGGCTTGTTTCATCGTTTTACTCTTACGCAATTTAAAATGATTAAATGCCTCCATATTTGGTTTGAAATCAGTGAAAGAATTTGTTTTAGGAACTATTTACCTAATTCTAGAACTGAGTATCTGGGTATCTGCCGGATGGAATAGAGTTTACTATTTCAGTCTTCTTTAGACTCGATGATGAAATTATATGTATATATATATGTGTATATATTCAAACTGCATTCTAAACTTCTTTGTTGTTTCATTAAAACTGAACTGAAGTTGAATTCTTACTTTAATGTTTGAAAAATGATTCTTTTTATTATTATGCTAAGAATCATGATTTTGTAACTAGCTGTACATTCTTGCTTGTTCAGACCTAGCTGGAAATGTTCGTTGTTGGGGAAAAACTATTGAAGTGAAATTCTTGATTTTAATTGAAGATTAATGTTGTTTTATATATTATATATATATATATATATATTCTTATGGAATCGATATGATGAGCTCGATATGCTTCCTTGAATGGTGATTAGTAAGTTCTAACTACTTGAAATATAATGTTAAAAGAAGTTATCCTATGGAGTGCATATCAGCCCTAATTAGTTGATAATCAACTAAGCAATGAGAAGGGATGATATGAAACTTCTTCTTTTCATTCGATTATGGGTTTAAATATTCTTTCTTTTGATTATTTTCACTTCTTGTATAAATTATTTATTACAATTATGATGAAAAGGAAGAGAATATTGGATGGATAATTTGAAGTAATGATTATTTCTTCTCTTATACGGTTGAGATTCTATATTTGATATCACGAAGGAATTTCTTATTGCCTTAGAGGAAAGGTAAAGAGCATCAATGGATAATTGAATTGTGTTTCCTTCTTTCTCTAAATTAAAAGAAATATTATGTTGTTGATGAATTTGAGAAATTTGACACTTTGGTTTTTCATTTGAATTGTTGTTTACTTTTCTCTTGCATTTGATTGTTTGAAATTGGATGAGTAGTATGAAAGGAAGGTAGTTAATTCGGTTTAAATTTTTATTTGAAATATATCTCTTGAAATTTCAACTATTAAAAAAGGAATGGAAATTGAACTGACAGCAAATACATTAGAAACAACAATATATACATAGGTGTATTAGTTCTTACAGATGTTTTAATCTGGAACTGTTTGAAGGAAATTACTTCTTGTAGTAATTATTTGGGAAAAAGGGTAGTAATCCTTTTGTCTGATTGGGATGGTAATTAGATGATTGGGTTGTTATGTTGTTCATCCTTTTTGGTACTTAATTCTTGAATGATGTTCATATTAACGTTTCATAAAAGCAGGGTTCTTTTATTGAGACAGTTAATTAAAAGCACCTCATTTTAATGACAAGTGCTTAATATGCTCAGTTCAATGAACTGACCCGTGCAAGTAATTTTGCAGATGGAACTTGAGTATAAATGAAGACATGGTTGTTTTCTGATACTTCTTTTGATTAACTGAAGATGGATTGTATTGATAGCTATTACTCCTCTACGAGGAAATGAGAAAGGAAGAAATTACATTCTTCTATCTTTATGAGTTGTAATGTTGTTTGATATAAACAAAGTCCAGTCATTTGGACTGGAAAATGTATAGATTGTAAAACTGATGGATGAATACAAGGAAAAGTGTGATATTTTTAATGACTGTATCAGTTTGATATTGTTGAATAAGTTTGAGAATATAACATTATTCCTTGATTTGGAATTATTCAAATGTTAATGGATGGATTTAAAAGGAAATAACATCTATTCTTTACCTAAATGCAACTTTTACGTTGAAATGTGCAATTAGTTCATACTTGGGTTAAGATGAATTTTAAATTGACATTAAAAAGGATTTAGGTAAACATGATCTCTTAATTGAAAGGTATTCGGGATTAGCTTGAAAGCTAAGGAATATCAAATAACTTAGGAGCAGCCGAACCTTATATTCGGACTCCGTTAATAGCCTCGAATGTTTAAAATTCAGAAAATAAGGATATGGGAAAACATATCTATTGTTAACAGACCTTAACTATGTAAGGTTAAGGAGGATAAATGAATAAATTCATTTAAAATTAGACCTCGTTTAAATGACGTCTAATAAGATGGAATTCTGAATTTGTTTACAGTTGTGGAAAACTTGGTTAAGTTTAATAGGTTAAACTTATTAAGTTTATCGATAATGGGCTGATTAGTCCAAAGATTAAGAAAGGAACCAAGTAGAGAAAATGCTACCCTTCGGTATGAAGGAGGAGATGTATAGTAAGCTAGAAGATGGATTAAGTCTCTCTTAGCTACATACAATATGTAACAAGAATGAGGATAAAGGATCAGCATGGTTGCTTTGAAAGTTGATCTTAAATATTAAGATCATAACCAAATCACACTTGAGCTGGATGTGTACTCTCGATGGGAGGATTCCGTAGGACATTGACATACGCCAGCTACAATATGGTGTCTTCATGAAGGTGGGGCCTTCATGATGACACAATGTTATAGCTGACATATTACAATGCCCTCCCGAATTAAATCATCAAGTTTACATAAGCTGGATACTAAGTTCTTAGATGGGGATAGGAATGTGATCACGTATACGGAGTGACTCCGAGGACTAAAGGTAACTAGACACACGGAGTCATCTAGGGATGACACACGTATGTCTGCGTATCTTTAGTTACCATGAGTAACTTCCTATACTCGTTCATATTGCTAGTTGGGGTTAGAGCTTGACCTTAAATGGAAGGACTGGTAGAGACCAGGAAAGACCATTCTAGATAATAGATGAAGTGAGGTGAAGGACGTATTCCATTGGTGTGTATCACATCTAGGAATATGATCATGCAAAGCATGTGAAAATCTTTGGCCAAAGTATCGCAAGTGTTGGTTGCGTTGTCCTAATCACCTAGTTTAAGATGCAGGATGTCAGATGAATATCGATAATGATATTCGATATAGGCTTCTTAAATGGATCACTTGATAACCGGAAATGGTAAAGAGAACCTGTATATTCATTATACTATGCATGAATTAACATGAAGGATCGGTAAGTCACCGAGTCATGAAATGAGAGATCGCTGAAACTCCGAGCCATAAAATGGGAGATCGGTAGTTCTTCGAGTCATTTACAGCAGCATATGGTATCTATTATATGATTGAATGGCATTGAATGTGTGTTCCATATTGCAAATATGTGAACAGAGAACATTAGTTTTAAAAGGAAATTGTGTGATCAAATTGCATTAATTGGACAGAGAACAATTATTAAAACTTGAACGTGTGTTTGAATTATATAATTCATAACAAGGAACGTTGTATAAAAAAAAAAAAAAAATTTCCCTTGTTCTAGTATCTTAAAATGGGGATGTTACATCTTGGTATCAGAGCTGAAGGTTGCAGCTCTTGGACCTAATGAGTCCACAATTTAATAAGGTTTACATTTTCTTATTGAACAGAAAATGGTCAAAACAAGAAGAAATGTTGCGAACAACCCGTTACTGGGTGGAGAAGCAGCTACTGCTCAAAAGCTAGATGAAATCCTTGCTGCCCTACTAGACACGAGAGATCGTTTGACTATTTTGGAACAGCAATCAATGGGCAATGAAGAGGAGGAAGAAGAAGCTGATATAAATGATCAGCCACCTCCTATGGACAACACCAATGGAGGGAATCCGGGTGTTGATAATAGTAATGTGAATGCTCCTAATCATCCTGAAAATAAAAGGGCAAGATTAGTAGCTGAACTTACAAATGACATAAAGAGAATAAGTCCTCCAAAGTTTGATGGAACAACCCTTGGGGATGGAGCTGAGAATTGGCTCAGTGAAATGGAGAAGTACTTTGCAATAAGAAACTTCTCCGAAGAGACCAAAGCGATATGGGGAGCATATCAGCTTTCTCATGAAGCATCATCATGGTGGGACAACCGTAAGGTTGAGTTGAATATTGTCGAATCAGACATAACTTGGGATCAATTTAAGGGTTACTTTAGGCAATGGTGGCTGCCTCAACTCTATTTTGATAGGAAAATGACTGAATTTCAGAACTGGTCGCAAGGAAGGCTGACGGTGACAGAATACTGGGAAGGGTTTACTAAACTCCTTAAGTATGTGCCACAGTACCAAGCTGACGAGAAGTTTAGAATACGAAAGTTCATAATGGGACTAAATCCCATCATTGGTGGCGAAGTGGATGTCCACGGTCCAACCACCATGGAAGGAGTTGTCGAAAAGGCAATAAGACAGGAACAAATTGAGAGCAATTTCTGCTCATAGGGAAGAGATAAGGAAGAAGATTCCCAACTCTTCTTCATCTCTTGCACCCAAAAGGGGGCCTTGGAAAAGGTTTGGTGTGAAAAACAAAATTGTTGTAGATAACAACAAGAAATCTGTAATGAACAAACCTATAAATAGTGTGCGGAGCAGCTTTGCAAAAGTTAGTGGCAATGGACAAAAGTCCTATGGAAGCCAGAATGATAACTTCAAAGCTGGTAACAAATTTGAGCCTAGGAAAGGGCCAGTTGGAGGATGCTTCAACTATGGAAAGGACCATTACGTGAGTCACTGTCCTCTGAAAAAGGATGATCGCGATCAACAGCATAGGATACATGCTGCGGTGGGCTAATGAGACAAGAAAGAAAAAGCAAGTTACACCTATAGAAGTTAGGGTAAGTTATTCGGTACACACCTTTGTAGTCATACTTTTTGATCTTGGAGCTCTTGAATGCTTTATTTCTACTAAACTTGCAATGAAATTAAAAAGAAAGGCTGAACGAATGGATAAGACATGGACCGAGTGCATTATGGGAATAATGTTGTCCATACTGATCAAATGTGCCTTTTTGGGGCAATTCTTGACTTGCCCGGTTTCTCCACCAAGTTGACTGTATGTCACTCCTTTAGGATCATATGATATCATTATTGGAGTTAACTAGTTGGCAGAACATAAGGCAAAGGTCGACTGTTATGAAAAACAAATTTGTTGTTTTGATGACTGCAGAAAGCGCATGATCATTCAGGTGTAAAGCGTGAAGTTGCGGTTAGAAACTAACAGCTATGCAACTAAAAAGGGCTAAAAATAGAGGTTGCACCTTGTATGGTAAAAATGACAAAAAATGCTGAGGAGGATAATGATTTCATGGAAAGATATCCATTATTAAGGGATTTCAGTGATGTATTTCCGGAGGAATTACCAGGTCTTCCACCCAAACGAGAGTTTGACTTTGCAATAGAAATCAAGCCGAGAACTGAACCCATATCTAAGGCACCTTATAGAATGACCACCCTCGAGTTGGTAGAGCTAAAGGCTCAATTACAGGAACTTTTGACTAAGGGGCTGATAAGACCAAGCGTCTCACCATGGGGAGCACCGGTAATTTTTGTAAAGAAAAAGGATGGCACATTGAGGCTGTGCATTGATTATAGAATGTTGAACAAGGCAACTATTAAGAATCGATACCCACTTCCTAGGATTGATGATCTATTCGACCAGATGCGTGGAGCATCAGTCTATTCAAAAATAGATCTTCGATCTGGGTATCATCAGCTGAGAATAAAGGAAGAAGATATTCATAAAACAACTTTTAGAACAAGGTACGGGCATTATGAATTCACGGTGTTACCTTTTGGGTTGACAAATGCACCTGCCGCCTTCATGAATCTGATGAACAATATTTTTCAAGAATACCTAGACAAGTTTGTGCTTGTATTCTTAGATGACATTCTTATATACTCTAAAAATGTCGAAGAGCACCAAGAACATTTAAGGGTAGTGCTGGAAGTTTTAAGAAAGAGGAAGTTGTATGGTAAACTATCTAAATGTTCCTTTTATGATGCAGAGGTGCATTATTTGGGACACGTTATAAGCAAGAACGGAATAGCTGTAGACCCTTCAAAGATCGCAGCTATAACCAGTGGCTGCGCTTTAAGAACGTGCATGAAGTAAGAAGCTTCATGGGCTTGGCGGGATATTATAGAAAGTTCGTTAAGGATTTTCAAAAATTGCTGCCCCATCACTTCAACTAAAAAGAAGGATAAGAAATTTGTGCGGGTGACAAATGTGAATCTACCTTTAAAAATTTAAAGGAACAGTTAACTACAGCACCTATTTTAACTGTACCAGATCCAAATGGAAATTTTATGGTTGTAACGGATGCATCGGAGAAGGCCTTGGAGGTATTCTGTTACAGAATAACCATGTCATAGCTTATGAAAGCAGAAAGCTTAAGTTACATGAACAAAATTATGCTCCACACGACCTAGAGCTCACTGCCATTGTACATGCACTTCAAATGTGGAGGCATTACCTTTTAGGCAAACCTTTTGAGTTAAAAACTGACCATCTGGGGTTGAAGTATATTTTTACTCAGCCAAATTTGAATGCAAGACAACGAAGATGGTTAGAATTTCTGTCTCAGTATGATTTTGATATAAGCTACATCAAAGGCAAGGAAAATAGAGTGGCAGATGCTCTGAGTCGAAGGAAGCACATCTCTGCTCTTATAACGTTAAGAACTCAGTTTAAGGATGAGGTGAAAGATGCCTTGGAATCAGATCCTTATTTCCAGCAAGTTAAAACAACACTTGCTTTGCAGATCCAAAGGATGTGAGGTATAAAGGATTTCATGTTTGATAGCGAAGGAATTATGAGGTTCGAAAACAGGGTCTATATACCCTTGGCAAATGATTTAAGAAGGAAATTGTTAACTGAATTTCATAATTCACCTTTTTCTGGACACCCTGGCATTACGAAAATGCTTGCTGATCTTAAGAAGCAATACTTCTGGAAGGGAATGAAAAAGGATGTGGTGGAATTTGTAACACACTGCTTGGAATGTCAGCGTGTTAAGGTGGAACATATGCATCCCGCTGGATTATTGTATCCCCACAGCATTCCACAGTACAAATGGCAAGTGATAACGATGGATTTCGTTCAAGGATTGCCTATGTCAAGGAATAAGCATGATATCATCCTGGTTGTCATCGACAAATTAACCAAAGTGGCACACTTCATTGCTGGTAATTTGAAAGATGATGCACCAGTGTTAGCAAGAAGATTTGTACATGAAATTTTCAGATTGCATGGAATACCCGAATTGATCATATCGGACAGAGATCCGAGGATGACATCAAGGTTTTGGCAAACGCTTAATGCGGCCTTGGGAACTAAATTAAACTTCAGCTCTGCATATCATCCGGAGACGGATGGACAGACCGAGAGAGTCAATCAAGTTTTAGAGGACATGTTAAGAATGTATTGCATGGACCAGCAGTATAAATGGGAGGAATACCTTCCGCTGGTTGAATTTTCCTACAATAATACATATCCACGCCTCTTTAAAAATGGCACCCTTTGAAGCATTGTATGGAAGAAAATGCAGAACCCCTGTTAGCTGGGACAACGTAGAGGACAGAGGTAATTGGGCCAGAAATCCTCAAGGAAATGGAACAACAAATCAAAATGATTCGGGAACATCTAAAGGAGGCTGCCAATAGGCAAAAGAGTTATGCAGACTTAAAGCGGGTTGATAGGAATTATAAACTTGGTGAGAAGGTCTTTCTTCGGGTTAAGCCGAAAAAGAGCTCAATAACTTTTGGCAAGGCTGCCAAGTTGTCGCCACGTTACGTGGGACCTTTTGAAATTGTTGAAATAATCAACCCTGTAGCTTATCGTCTAGCATTACCTCCTGCTTTATCACAAATGCATGATGTTTTTCATATTTCTTTGCTTAAGAAATACATAACAGATTTATCACATGTGCTGAATTGGAATTCCTTGCAGGTCCAAGACCCAGGAATAATCGTGGTTAAGCCCATTCGAGTGCTGGGAACTCACCAGTTGTACTTAAGAAATCGCGAAGTGAATCAATGTAAGGTCCAGTGGGACCAGTTTAGCGAAGAAAGTGCAACTTGGGAAAATCTCGAAGAAATGAGATCTGCTTTTCCATACTTGTTTGATCGAAATTGAAATTCAAAAAACTGATAATTCTACCAAATTTAGACAATTATTGGTCTATTTTACAGTTATCTTAAAACACTGTTTTAAAGAGTGAATCTGTTTTTGGTATGAACTTATGAATGGAAGGACAATAACTGAATTTTGTCCTAGAAACTCCTTGAATTGGTTAATTTGATCATCGGGACGATGATTCTTTAAGAAGGGAGGAATGTAACACCTTGATTTTTGTAAGTTATCATGGTAATTACTTTTCATAATGTTATAACTGCAGAAATGAAGATAAATATGTTAAGATATCTTTTGATCTTAAAGGAATGTGTTGCTAATCTGGACCCTTGTTTGTTGTAATTTGTTACTTGGGACAGAAGTTATTATTGCTTGTGTGATTGCTAATGAGACAACAGACTTGTCGTATGCTTGATGAACTCTATTCGCTGATTGACAGCACACCTTGAATCAATTCCATTGATCCAAGGTATGTTGTGGCCTTCTTGTGATCGCTTTGTCGATTTACTTCTAAACAGACTGAAGGTTGATATAAATGTTGCAGCACCTGATTTCAGTATGAATATCTGGTACGTAGATGCCAATGAAAAAGGTTCGATTCTCGAACCACACACCATTGTAACGCTAGACAACGTAAGATGATAAGGGCCTGGATGCGAGTGGCACAGGTATGTGGAACATGGGATGAAACATCCTGCATAGTGTTGAATATGAATGTCAGGTGGAAAGACTTGATTGGAAACTAATTAATTAAATATTAGGGATTAAACCTAACCTACCCCTAAGTTTTATCTAATATACCTAACTACTATCCTATATGGATTTTAGATTTCATAAGGATGAAAATAGATGTAAATTCCTATTAACCTATGAACTAGGCGAATGACCTAGATATGGACTATTAAAATCCTAAACTAATCCTAACCTAAGGAAGGGGACTGCATAGACCCATGTGGATGGAAAGGATAAGGAGGGAAGGTTGAAATTTAATGGGACAATGAAATGAAGCCCTTACATGTGCGGCGCCAAGTTTGGCGGGAACAAAGGAAAGTTGGAGGCGTCCAACTAGCTATGAAACTAAACCATGGAATTTATGCAAAATTTGAAATTAGTAACTCACCAACTTGAGTCGGTGGTGGCGTGAGGAAAAAGGAAAAAAAAAAGAATGCATTCAATGCATTAATTATCTTGGTCTTAGCGACCAGCTCGCCTTGGAAGAGGATAGAGGAAGTTTGTTTGTTGTTGTGTGCATTTGGATTTTAGTTGCTCTGCATTTTGTTCTCCATGGTTCTGTCGAACCTGCTTTGTAATTTTTGGTTATTATTCTGTTCTTTGGAAAAAGCCGAGGCTATTTTTGAGCTTGTGAAGTTAGGTGACTATTTGGAAAGCTTTGGCTGAGGATGTCGTGGAAGAATAGCTCCAGTGGGCGCGGTTTTCTTGAGCCACAAAAAAAATTAACAAGGCATGTTAAGCCCTTCTCCTTAAACCGCTTGCTTTTGCTTAATCGTCTCATTAAAACAACCTGCTCTCTATGATGGGGGTTTTGGTTATTTGATTTTTTTGTTATGTTGAGATGATTTTGGGTTGAGTCATTTTCTTTTTGTTGTATGCGACTTGAATATTTCTTTGCATAAATGATTAAATTGAATATAACTTGTCTTCTTTGTGTGAGTTCGCATTGATAGTATTGTTGGTATTCACTTTATTACCATTATGGATTGTCTTGGTAAATACATTAGCTATGTGAGAATATCAAGTTTTCGAGTTTTGTGCATTCTTGTGAAAATGAAAGGATGAGATGATTTGTATGACCTCTGGTTGAAGCTTGTCATTAAAAAATGAACACGACTTGGGTATTCTTGGTGTTTGAAGAAAATGATTTCTCTTGATGTTCTTCTTAATTGAAATTATTAATGAATTATGTTTTCTCTTTGTTGTTTTAAATTGAAGGTAATGGTAAAGAGGATTTTATTGTGCATTTGGATGTTGGTTTGATCTTCTAGTTTGAATTATCATGATTGTGCATATGAAAATGAACATGGCTTAGTGTTTCTTTTGCGTGAATGAATGATGAACAAATGAGATTTGGCTTCTTTGTTGAGATTGTTTTTATTGACGTACCTTGCTTGCACAAATCTATTACCCTATGATGGGTTTGAGTGATTGATAAACTCTTTGTTATGCGAATATTGTTTTGAGTTCGATAATGTTTGATTGTGAAATCGTTTGGGAAAAAAAAGTTGGTAATGTTAAATAGAATTGTATGGAGTTATAATTCCTTGATGTTTTCATTGTTTATAAACTGCCTGATGATGAAATTATTTTTCCTTATATAGGTGTGTATAGCATTCTTAATTTTTTTTTAAAATAATTTGATATGACTTATTTTATTTAAAACTTTTGGAATTCATATGAATTCTTACTTTAATGGAAGTTTGAATGATTCTTTTGAGTGCTTAAAAATCATTTATATAATTCATGAACTAGAACATGATAATATATTTGTGTTTTTTGGAAAGGAAATATATATTTGGGGAAATAATATTGGATAAGGATTTTAATTGTTTTATTATATATTATATAATATGAATGGAATATATATGTTGTTGGAAAGTGAAAATGTCATTATGGAATGTGATATGTGTTGAATGGTGATTGTTGTTCTTGTAATATAATGTTATAAAGAAGTGAATATCCTATGAGTGAATCATAATTAGTTGATAATCAAAAGGAATGATTGGGATGTTATGAAACTTCTTCTTTTGGTTCGATGTTTATGACGTTTAATGTTCTTTCTTTTGACGGTATTTT
>CM031234.1:1034797410-1034810156 GCA_018340775.1 Taxus wallichiana var. yunnanensis
TGTGGATGGAAAGGATAAGGGGGAGGTAAGAAATTTAATGGGACAGTAATGAAGCCCTTACATGTACGTGCGCCAAGTTTGGCGTGAACAAAGAAAAGTTGGAGGCATCCAACTAGCTTAGAAACTAAATGGAATTTATATGCAAATTTGAAATTTGGAAACTCACCAACCCGAGTCGGTGGTGGCGTGAGGAATGAGGAAAGGCGGTGCATTGTGCATTAATTATCTTGTCTTAGTGACCAGCTCGCCTTGGAAAGAGGATAGAGGAAAAAGGAAAATTGTTATTCTTGTGTGTGCATTTGGATTTTAGTTGCTCTTGCATTTTGTTTCTCCATGGTTCTGTCGAACGTGCATGTGTGTTTTGATTATTATCTATTGCTTTGGAAAAACAAAGGCTATTCTTGAGCTTGTGAAGTTAAGTGCGTGTGACTGTTGGAAATCATGTGCGTGTGGATGTCATGGAAAGAAACAACTCCGGTGGGAGTTGTTTTCTTGAGCCACAAGAAAAATTAACGTGGCATGTTAAGCCCTTCTCCTTAAACCGCTTGCTTTTGCTTAATAGTCTCATTAAAACAACCCTACTCTTGTGATGGGGTTTTGGTTATTTGATTTGTGCTGTGTTTGAGATGATTTCGAGTTGAGTCGTTTTCTTTTGTTGTACATAGCTTGAGCATTCTTTGCGTAATGATTAGTTGAATACATTGTCCTTGCTTTGTGTGGTTCGTTTTGGCGTGTTGGGTATTCGCTTTATTACCATTTTGGGTTGTGCTTAATAAATACATTAGCTAAATGAATATCATGCGAGTTGAGTGCATTCTTGTGAAAATGAAAAGATGAGCGATGATTTGTATGTCTGGTTGTGTGTGTCCTTAAAAGAATGAACACAACTTGGGTATTCCCGGTGTGTTGAAGAAAATGATTGTTCTTCTTATTGAAATCATTAATGAATTATGTTTTCTCTTGCTACTTGAAATCTGAAGGTAATGGGAAAGAGGATTTTATTGTGCATTTTGGATGCGGTTTGATCTTCTAATCTGCGTGTCATCATAAAAGCGAACATGGCTTAGTGTTTGTGCGTGCGTGAATGAAACAAATGAGATTTGGCTTGCTTTGTTGAGATTGTTTTTGTGTACCTTGCTTGCGCATCTATTACCCTATGCGTGTTTGCATTGATAAAGGCATTGTTATGCGAATATTGTATTTACGAGTTCGAAGTGTGTGTGAAGCGTTTGGGAAAAACAAAGTTGTGGTGATATTAATAGACTATTATGCGAGTTATAATTCCTTGATGTTTTTTTATTTGCATAAACACGGGTTCCCTGGGACAGTAAGGTTATTGTAGCATCTTACTTTGTTGTACTAATTTGATATGGTATTCTGCTTGCTGGTTCTTTTGGTACTAATGTTTATAGACCAGTTGCAATGAACTCTAGTCAACTTTTTGGAAAGGTAATAGTAGTTTTCAATTACTGAATATACTACTCTGAATGAATTATACTATTGGAGCATGTCTGCTCTAAATAAGAGGTATTTGGATAGACAGAGTGTGCATGTGATATGATCTTGCCCACTTATATTTGATTATTGATTTTCGTTTATTCCTCTTTGCATGTGTTATCATTGATTGATATCACGTTTGTGATTAAAACTTGCTATGCATGTATGAGGAAAAGAAAGAGAGTGTGAATGGATAATTTGAATTAATGATCATTTTGCGTGTCTCATACAATTGGAAATCTATAATTGTTATGGAGCGAATTTTGCTTGCTTGGTTAAGCATTGGTATTTAATTGTTGTTTGCTTGTTCTCTTCGTGTGTTTGTGTAACACTCTGATTTTGTATGTTAACTTGGTGAATGTTTTACATACTGTTATAGCTGCTGAAATGAAAGCAAACATGTTAAGATATGTTTTGATCTTAAGAGAATGTGTTGCTAATTTGGATTCTTGCATACTGTGATTTATTACATGGGACAACAAATATTGTACTTGTGTGTTTGCTGATGTGACGACAAATTGTCGTATACTTGCTAGCTCTTGTTGCTGATTGACAGCATACCCTGAATCAATTCCATTGATTCAAGTATGCTGAGGTCCTCTTGTGATTTCTGTGTCGATTCACACTTGAACCGGACTGAGATTGTTATGAGCGTGCAGCGCCTGTTTGCAGGTGTGAACAGCTAGCACGAAAAAGCCAACGACAGGGGTTCGATTCTTGAACCCTGTACTGTCGAATTTGGGACCTCGTGAGGCAAGAAATGCCTGGACACGGGTGGCCTTGGCACGCAATCTGAAGGACGGAACGTCCTGCTCTGCATTAACGTGAATGTTAGTAAGGAGGCTGGATGGAAGTTGTTAGTGTTAGTGGTTAGTGTGAATTAAACCTAAACTAACCCTAAGGCCTAACATACATCCTACACTACTATCCTAAGTGGATTTTTAAATTCAAAAAAAAAAAGGGGAAAATAAAACCTAAGGCTAAACTAAGACCTAGGTTGAAAACCATATGCAACCTAAACTAATCCTAAACTAAGGGGTACGCAGACCCTTGGGAGGAAAGGGATAAGGATGGAAAGGGCATTCATTGGCATTTAATAAACTGTCCCTACGTGGACAGCGCCAGTTTTGGCGGGGCAGGTAAGGAATTAGAGGCATCTATTTAGAAATAGAGCCAAATTCAGTTTGCATGGAAATTTGAAATTTAGAATTTGCCAACCCAAGTGGCGGTGGCGTGGAAAATAAGGAAAAAGGCAGAGCCTTTAATGCATTAATTGTTTCGGTCCTCGCGACCAGCTCGCCTTGGAAACAACATGAGGGAATTTGATTTTTCATTGTTTGATTTGGTTTTGGCCGAAGTTGCTCTGCATTTGGTTTTTGACTGGTTCAGTCGAACCAGCTCTTAGCATTTGACATTTTTCTTGGAGTTTGGAGGCTGTTGTTAAGCCTGAAGAAGAAAGGAAGTGTTGGGAAGTTTGTCTTTGTCATTGTGGAAGGAAAAATGCCTGGCAAATAAGTTTTCTTCGAGCTTCTGGAAAAGAGATTTCAGGCATGTTAAGCCCTTCTCTTTAAAAACCCTTGCTTTGATTAAGTGTTTCATTAAAACAACCCTGCTCTTGGGTTGGATTGTGTGATTGTTGTTGAATCGATTTGATTTGGATTTTGTTGATTCTTGCTTTCTTTCTTTGGAAATGATAAGAAAAATGGCTTCTGGTTGCTTGGTTTGATGTGTTGTTACTCGAATCAAGTTGGGAAAATGATATACTGTATTGGTTGCTGACAGTGTGGTGGTTTGAAATAGATATATTTCTTTCACTGATTCGTGATGTTTGAAAGTAGAACAGGCCGTGTTGTTGTTCCTTATAGTGTAAATGTTTTCCATTTAATGTAATCGTTTCTTTACTGTGTGTTTGGAATTGCCTTGTAAGTAAAGAGGAAATGGAAATACAGTTATGTATATTGCTGTGATTTGGGTTCCGTTGAATCTTGCTGTCATTTTGGAAATGATACAAAATACTGTTATTGATCGCTGAGTTCAGCTGTCCTTATTTTTTTTGAACGAAATGCTTTCCTGTCGTGCCGGTTGTTTAACAGTATTGGGGAAATTGTCATATGTTCCACGGGCCTGTACAGGTTACTTGAGTTGTTTTTGACATGGAAACTATACGTTCTTTTGCTGATGGACTAAAATAAAAGAAGCATTAGTTGTTTGGAATTGTTTCTTATTGAAAGTTTCAAGGAAATAGATCCTTTTCCTTCTCCAGTTTTGGGATTTTAATGGAAATGGCATTCGGGGTTTCTTTGGGTAATCGAACTCGATTCTAATAAAGTAATAGTAGTATTTCATTTCTGTGCCTTTCCTTGGATTGGATATAGACGAACACGTATTGGGTATTCGTGAAGTAGGAAAAGTGAATTGTTTTCCTTCTGAACTCATTAATGAATTGTGTCTCTCCTTACGGTGTGGATAGGATGGTTTCATTGTGTTTTCTTGATACTGTTCGGTCTTCTTATTCAGACTATAGACGAAATATAAACTGGTTTTGTATTCTGTGCAATGAATGATTATAATTCCTTCTTGCTGTAATGAAAGGTTGACCCCATTGCGTCTAGCAGTCGTGGTTTGACCTTCTGATATTTTTTTTTGTTTTGTGAATGCGAACTTGACTGGAATATTCATTGTTGTAGCACGTTGGATTGAAGCTGTACTGGCTATGTGAGATGCTTATCAATGAGAACGTTTGTTCTGTTATCTTTATAAGTTGAGTTGTCATGCTAAGAAAAACATGATTTGAGTGTTTTTATTTCATTCTGAATACAATGATTGTTTCTTAATGAAATCATAGAGAATGAATTCTTCTCTTTTTGCTATTTGGGACTCTGAAAGTAACATTGGAGTTTACAGTGCATATGACTTGATCTTGCTGTAGGTAACAGCAATGTACAACTTGTTATTAAGAACTGTATGCGTTCAGAGGTATAAAAGATCATATGAATATATGCTTGCGTGATTGCATAATTGTTGTTGGTTAACTATACAGTGAAAGAAGTATGGAATCTTCTAGTATAGCAAATACCTAGTATGCATATTGATATGGCTTGCTCAACGATGAATATGATGTCTTACTAACCTGTTTGGTATTCATATGAACCGGAATAAAATGAAATTATTCTTGCTGCCGGAAAGTGAATTCCGAGTGGATTTTGTAAGTTTCACTCTGAACTGTTATCTTGAATTGTCCTTCGTTTGGTTTCCACTGTTAGGACAGTCATGTGGAAAGAAATAGAGATATGAATGAATGTTTTAGAAAAATGATCTTTTCTTCTTTCATTCAGTTGGAAATCTGGAATTCGTGAATAATGAATTTTATAGTGCTTAGATGGGAGCAACTATATGCATTGCTGTTCGCTTTCTTGTCTGTACTTGATTGCTTGGATTCTAATATGACGCATGAACTGAAAAGAAAGTAATGGAATTACATTTCAGTTAGTTTCGTCCTTTGCATTCATTGTTATTGAAGGGCGTGGAAAGGATAACAGTGTGTTCTATCTGTTGTGAGTTACTTGTATTCTTAACTTTTCAAATATTGTGAATTGATACTTGTAACGATTATGTAGAAACGGGACAGCAGTCCCTTGGCTGATTGTGATGATATTTGATAGTCAGTTGTTATGCTGATCTCCCTTTGTGCCTATTTCGAGATTGATGTTTTGCTGTAGTTTCATAAAAGCAGGGTTCTTTTATTGAAACAGTTAGTTGAAGCATCTTATTTTTAAGGATAAGTGCTTAATGTGCTCAGTTCGTTGAACTGACCCGTGCAATTCATTTTGCAGATGGAATTTGATTAGAATGAAGACTTGGCTGTTTTCTGATGCCTCTTGATTAGGTGTAAAATAAATTGTAATTGTTGCTTTTATTCCTCTTTGAGGAATTGTGAAAAGAAGAAAACATATTCTTCTGTCCATGAGTTGTATGGATGTTTTGTATAAACTATACCCAATCAGCTGGATTGGCAAATGTACAAATTATGACTTGAAATATTGAATACAATTACAAGTGTGATATTTTCAATAATTATATCAGTTTGATATTGTTGTTTAAATTGGAAATATGATGTTATTTCTTGATTTGGAATTGTTTCATTGTCCTTGGATGGATGCTGAATTGAAACTGATATCTGTTCTTACTTAAATGCAACTTTTAAGTTGAAAAGTGCAATTAGTTCATACTTGGGTAAAGATGAATTTTTAATTGACATTAGAAAGGATTAAGAAGAATATGATTCCATAATCAGAAGGTATTCAGGATTAGCTTAGGAGCTAAGGAATATCAATTCAACTTCGGAGTAATCGAACTTCGCTTTCGAACTCCATTTATGATCCCGTTTGATAAAATTCAGAATAAAGGATATAGGATAAATATATCCACAACTAATGGACCTTAACTATATAACGTTAAGGAGAACAAATGAATTCATTTCTCGAAGTTTAGACCTCGTTTGAATGACGTCTAATAAGTTAATATTCTGAAATTAGTTGCAGTTGGAAAAATCTTGGCTAAGTTTAATAGGTTAAACTTATCACGTCCGTCGGTACGGACTGCTTAATCCAATGATTAAGAAATAAACCAAGTAAGGAATTGTAGCCCTTCGATACGAAGGTGAAGATACATAACAAACTAATGGATGGTTTAGTCCCTCTTAGTTATATATGCTATGCAGCGAAATGAGGATCGAGGATCGGCACGAATCTTTGAAAGTTGATTTTAATTATTAACTCGTGGCTAAGTCACTTGAGCAGGATGTGTATTCTCGATGGGTGGATTCTGCAGGACATTGGCATACGCCAGCTACAGCAAGGTGTCTTCATGAAGACGGGGTCTTCATGACGACACAATGTTGCAGCTGACATATAGCAATGCCCTCCCGAATTAAAACATTTAGAATACATAGGCTGAATGTGTAGATCTTAGCAGGGGGATAGGGTATGATCTGGTATACGGAGTGACTCCGGAATACTAAAGACAAATAGACACACGGAGTCGTGGGGTAACGACACCGTATGTCTGCGTATCTTTAGTTACCAGGAGTGCCTTCCTATACCCGTTCATATTACTAGCTGGAATTGAAAGTTTAAAACTGACCTTAAACGATGAGGACTGGTAGGAGCCAGGAAAGACCATTCTAGATAACGGTGAAGTGAAGTGAAGGACGTATTCCGTAGATGTGTATCACATCCAGGAATATGATCATGCAAAGCATGTGAAAATCTTTGGCCAAAGTATCGCGATTCTTTGGTTGCGTTGTCCTTATCACTTAATTTAAGATGCAGGATGTCAGATGAATATCAGTAACAGATATTCAGATAGGCTTCTTAAATGGATCACTTCGATAACAGGAAAGGTTATGAGAACAGGTATATATAATATACTATGCATAAACGAACATGAAGGATCGGTTGTTGCCGAGTCATGAACATGAAGGATCGGTTGTTGCCAGTCATGAAATGAAGGATCGTTGAAACTCAGAGCCATGAAAATGGAAGATCGGCGAGTTCATCGAGTCATTTACTGACAACATATAGAATCATTATAAGATTGAATGGCATTGAATGTGTGTTCCATATTGTAAATATGCGAGAGCAGGGGAACATTCGTTTTAAAAAGAAATTGTGTGATCAAAGCTGTGTTGTTTGGGCGAGAAACAATTATTAAAACTTGAACGTGTGTTTGAATTTTATAATTCGCTTGAAATCGAATGAGTTGTATGAAGGAAGGGACAATAATTCGGTTTAGATTTTAGTTAAGATCTATCTTTTGAATTCACAACTATTGTAAGAGAATGGAATTGATAGCATTTATGTTAGAACAACAGTTGCATAGTTGTGTTTTTTTTAGTTCTTACAAATGTTTGTAATCTGGAACTGTTGAAGGAAATTACTTCTCGTAATAATTATTTGGGAAAGAGGACAGTAATCCTTTGTCGATTAGGAGGGTTCTTGGATGATTGAGTTGATATGCTTTGTTCATCCTTTTGGTATTTAATTCTTGATTGATGTTCATATTAACGTTTCATAAAAGCAGGGTTCTTTTATTGAGACAGTTAATTAAAAGCACCTCATTTTAAAGACAAGTGCTTAATATGCTCAGTTCAATGAACTGACCCGTGCAAGTAATTTTACAGATGAAACTTGAGTATAAATGAAGACGTGGTTGTTTTCCGATACTTGTTTGATTAAGCGAAGATGGATTGTATTGATAGCTATTACTCCTCTATGAGGAAATGAGAAAGGAAGAAGTTAATGTTATCCAAATGTGCCCCCTGCTCATTTTGTGGCTAACTCCCTTTCATTCTTTCCTTCTATTGTGCCTCAGTCATAAATTTTTACTTTTAGGCACTCAAAACCTTAAAATGACACCATTGGATAGAGCTCTTTCTCATCTTTCTAGAAAGGTAAAGATTTCCTCCTAACTCCGCGCATTTTTCAAGTTATGGCTCGGCGGAGTTTTTGTGGGAAATTTTCCCTTGCAAGTCCGACCAATCGAACTTCGCCACGTGTCCGTCAAAATATCAAAGCGATCCGATTTTGGCTGTTTTTTGCCCTAAAACTTCAAATCGCCATAACTTTTGATCGAGCTCGATTTTCCGCGTTCTTTATATAATGGAAAGTTGGTGAAATGCTCTCTGGTCAGATTCCATGGTCAATTTTGAATTTTAGTTCGATTTGGAGGATAAAATCAAAAATGCTTCCGGTATGCGCCCATGGATAGAACCCGACGTTTCAACAACCAATTTTAATGCAAAATGGGTCGCATTCTTCCCAAAGATGGTCAAAAATGTCGGGAAATGGGTTTGTAAGGACCTCCATGCTGTTTTTAATGCATTTTGGTCAATGGTGAATGGCTCCCACATTTTTTCACGTTTTCTCTCTCTGGGCTCAATCCATGCCTTTGTAAAAGCGGATTTGGCTCATTTTCAAAGGGGGAACACTTTTTTACACAATGAAGCTTGTTTTCACTTTCAACAAGTGATTTTGGCAAGTATCAGACCTTCCGGGATTGTAACAGGTTTTACTGCCTCTTTGGTGTTGGAATACAAGGATTTTGATGTTGAAAATCACAATGCGAGGAGCTCTGTGAATGCTTTCGATCCTTTGTATGTGTTGTTTGCTTCATTTCAAACCCTTATTTACATCTTATCAACCTATGCATGATGTTTTATGTTGCAATTTCTGATTTGTGTCAATTTGCATGAGCAAGAAGTGCTCACCACTCCTTTAATGTATCACCCTAATCAATTTAGTTTTAATTTTTGCATTTCTTATCCCTGTCTCCTTGCAAATTAAGATAAAATTAGGATTTAAACCTCTGCCGAGTTGTGCAAATAATAGATCGATCGAGAGGAGTTTGAGGACCCGACCTCTAATCTGGAGATTCCTCTCTCATTTTACAAGTCCCACACTTGGAGAGAGGTTTGATGTTGTGCAATCACACCTTGGATGCAGAAACATCAACTTAGAAACCTGATTTGCATCCGGGGTGTTGCTTTGATTTGCAACAATAGTTACATTCTTCTATCTTCATGAGTTGTAATGTTGTTTGATATAAACAAAGTCCAGTCATTTGGGTGGCAAATGTATAGATTGTAAATTTGATGGATGAATACAAGTAAAAGTGTGATATTTTGATAACTATATCGATTTGATATTGTTGAATAAGTTTGAGAATATAACATTATTCCTTGACTTGGAATTATTCAAATGTTAATGGATGAATTTAAAAGGAAATAACATCTATTCTTTACTTGAATGCAAATTTTACGTTGAAATGTGCAATTAGTTCATACTTGGGTTAAGATGAATTTTGAATTGACATTAAAAAGATTTAGATAAACACGAAATCCTAATTGGAAGGTATTCGGGATTAGTTCGTGTTATCCAAAATGTGCCCCACTCATTTTTGTGGCTAACTCCTTGTGTTCTTGCCTCTCTTGTGCCTCAGTCCACATTTTTTTATTTTAAGGCACTCAAGGCTTTTAGAAATGACACCATCGAGATAGAGCTCTCTCTCGGCTTTCCCGAGAAAGGTAAAGTTTGCCTACTAACTCCTTATATTTTTCAAGTTATGGCTCGGCGGAGTTTTGTGGAAAATTTTCCCATTTGAGGCCCATGTAATAGGAAGCTGCCATGTGGCATCCGACCAGCGAGCGCGGGGAATTTTGAAAAATTTTCCAAAGACAAAAAAGAGGTAAAATTTGAAAAATTTTCCCGCCGATCCATTTTGGGCGTTTTTGCCTAAATCTTCAAGCGATCATATCTTTTGATCCAGAGCTCGATTTTTGTGTTCTTTATATCATTGGAAAGATATTAAAATTCTCTACATGATTCCATGGTTAATTTCTAATTTTGGTTCAGTTTGGAGAGATAAAATTCAAAAACAGTTCTGGTATGTGTCCATGGCCAGAAATGACATTTCAACAACCAAATTTAATACAGAATGGGTCGCATTCTTCTCCAATATGGTCAAAAATGATAGGGTATGGGTTTGTAAGGTCCTCCATGTTGTTTTAATGCATTTTCCATCAATGAGGAATGGGCTCCCATGTTTTTTACGTTTTCTCTCTCTTGGGCTCGACCCATGCATTGTAAAAGCCAGATTTGGCTCATTTCTTCATGGTTGAACACTTTTTGGCATTGCAAACTTCTTCTTTCACCTCCAGTAAGTGATAGTTGTAAGAATTAGATGTTTTTCATAGTTTGTAACGAGGTTTATACCTCTTTGATGGTGGAATGCAAGAGATTTTTACATGGAATTGACAAAGGTAAACTCTATGAATGCTTTCGAGTCCTCTGTTGTATTGTTTTACTTCATTTTAAGACCTCTAATTACATCTATCAGCTTGTGTATGTTTTCCCTTGTTGCATTTCATGAATTTGTGTCTATTTACATGGCAAAAATGTTTCGCCACTCCTTTTGGTGCATCACCATCTTTAGTTTAGTTTCATTTTTGCATTTTTATCCTGTCTCCTTAAATCTAGGGTAGAATTAGGATTAGAACCTCTGTAGTTGTGTAAAATATAGATCTAAATCGAGAGGATTTTGAGGAACCGACCTCTATTCGGAGATTCCTCTCTCATTTTCACAAGTCCCACACTTGGAGAGAGGTTTCCATGTTGTGCAATCACACTTTGATGCTCTAAATATCATTTAGAACCTTGATTTGCATCCGAAGTCTGCTGATTTCTGCAACAATAGTATAATAGTTCAAAGCTAAGGATATCAAATAACTTAGGCAGCCAAACCTTGTATTGAGACTCAGTTAATAGCCTCGAATGTTTAAATTGAAAATAAAGATATGGGAAATCATATCTATTGTTAACGAGACCTAACTAAGTAAGGTTAAGGAGGATAAATGAATAAATTTGTTTAGAATTAGACCTCATTTAAATGGCGTCTAATAAGATGGAATTCTAAATTTGTTTACTGTTGTGGAAAAACTTGGTTAAGTTTAATAGGTTAAACTTATTAGGTTTATCGATAATGGACCTGATTAGTCCAAAGAATAAGAAAGGAACCAAGAAGTGAATATGTAACCCTTCGGTATGAAGGAGGAGATGTGTATTAAGCCGAGAAGATGGATTAAGTCTCTCTTAGCTACATACAACTGGTATGTGAACAAGAACAAGGATAAAGGATCAAAGCATGGTTGAAAGTTGATCTTAAATACTAAGATTATAACCAAATCACAATAGAGCTAGATGTGTACCCTCGATGAGAGGATTACGTAGGACATTGACATACGCCAAATACAATATGGTGTCTTCGTGAAGGCGGGGCCTTCATGGCGACACAATGTTATAAATGACATATTCAAATGCCCTTCGAATTAAATCATCAAGTTTACATAAAATGGATAGTAAGTTCTTGGTGGGGATAGAAATGTGATCACGTATACGGAGTGAATCCAGAGGACTAAAGGTAACTAGACACATGGAGTTGTCTAGGCGACATTGTATGTCTGCGTATCTTTAGTTACCATGAGTAACTTCCTATACTCGTTCATATTGCTAGTTGAGGTTAGAGTTTGACCTTAAATGGAAGGACTGGTAGAGACCAGGAAAGACCATTCTAGATAACAGATGAAGTGAGGTGAAGGACGTATTCCATTGGTGTGTATCAAATCTAGGAATATGTGTTGTTGCAATCAGACACACCCACTGGATGTTGATCAAATTTCTAGTTTGATCATACTAGCATCCAGTGTGATTGCATAACATTGAATCCTCTTCCCAAGTGTGGGACTTGCAAAATGGAAGAGAAATCTCAGATTAGAGGTGGTTCCTCAACTCCTCGATCAGCTATTTTACTTGCACAATTATAGAGGTTTAAACTCCAAAATCTACTCTAAATTGCAAAGGACAAGGATAGAAAATGCAAAAAGAAAGAACTAAAACTAATGCTAATAGGTGATGCACCAAGGAGTGGTGAGCATTTTTACTTCTACAAATTGACACAGCTTTATAAAATGCAACAAAAACAACATGCACAAACTGATAGCTATAACAAAGTGTTAGAAATTAGGCAAACAACACCAAGAGGATAAAAACTAATCACAAGTGCAGTATTGTTATTTTAACATCAAAATCACTTGCATTCAAACACACTGAAAGGCAAAATACGATTACGGTTTCTAGAAAAGGTCATTTATTCCACTAAATCACTTCCAAGGTGAAAAAGGAGCTTTCCATACACAAAAAATGTTCAACCCTTTGAAAAATGAGCCAAATCTGGCTTTTACAGTGCAAGGGACAAGCCCAGGAGAGAGAAACATGGGAAAATGTGGAAGGGATTCAACCATTGACCAAAATGCCATCAAAACAGCATGGGCGACCTGACAGACCCATTCCCTGACATTTTTAACCATGCTGGGAGAGAATGCAAGCCATTCTTCATTAAAATCGGTGGTTGAAACGTCATTTCTATTCATGACCATGTGCCAGAAGCATTTTTTATTTTCTCTCTCCAAACTCCACCAAAATGCAAAATTGACCCTAAAATCTTGTAGAGAATTTCACCAGCTTTCCATTGATATAAAGAACGTGAAAAACCGAGCTCTGGATCGAAAGATATGGCGATTTGAAGTTTTAGGGCCAAATCGGGTCGCTTTGATATTTTGGCACGGACACGTGGCGAGTTCCGATTGGTGTGGGCCTTCTAGGGAAATTTTCCCACAAAAACTCTATCGAGCCATA
>CM031234.1:1034810256-1034879786 GCA_018340775.1 Taxus wallichiana var. yunnanensis
ATGTTGGATGATGAGGCCGCGGTGGTGGTTTAGTAGAAATGTTGAGGTGGTATTTCTTTGAGAAGCTATGTTGGATGCAACCACGGGAATGATAGTGCTCGAGTGACACGTAATAAGGTAGCAATCTTTTGATGATGGAATTTGTTTAGGAGTTGATAGGTGGACGGGGATACGTGTGGAGTGACGGTATTCTTGTCACATGCAAATTGACTATGCCTGGGTGTGGAAGGCGTAGGTTGTTTTGAAGAAACGCAGGAGGTATGATATATTGATGTAAGGTAGAGGATGGGGTCCTAATATGGAAGGTAGGTATGATGATGATGGTTTTGATTGTGATAGGGGCACGGATTGAGTTTGTCTCCTAGGTGGCGGGACGGTTTATTTTGGATAGATCGAGTCGCTTAGGCGGGTGCGTTAGGCCCAGGCATTGGTGAGGTCCCAAGCGTGGGAAGATCCGATTAAGTTAATAGAAGTGGACGGGGCATTTGGTAGAGGTGAGGGGGTGAAGGTGAGAGCAGAGGGCATTTTAAGCTTACGCAAACACTTGGGTATATGGTGGAGACATCGGGATCGAGTCATTTGCATTTGAGTAGAAAAAGGGGTACTCAAGCGTTCCCATAGGGCTTTCCTATCTTACGTGGAATGTGCCAGTCCTCACGTGTGAATATGAACTTTTTGCAAATTGGAAGAACGGCGGGTTGTGATTCCAGTCCACTTTGTGGGTGTGACACGGGGAGGTAGATGAGGCACCTTTGTATCAATAGATGTTAAGAGAGTCAGCCGGTCGTTGAAAAGATTTAGGCGATGAGGACTAATAGGTAGGAGGGCGTGTTTGAGGGGATCTGTCATGTTTAAAGAATGTGGTGATGTCAGTGTAAGAGATTTCTCGTCTAAGGATGTCAAAAGGAGTGGCGAGCCTTCCTCTTGTGCAGCAAGAGCGGTAGAAGGGGACGTTTGGGAAATAGATAAATTAGATAACATCCGCTCACAGTCTTGTAGGGATGTGGTGTAAGAAGACTCATCGATGAGAAGAGAAGTCCGGGCAGTTAACTCTTTTATGGGTAAAGGAATGATTTCACTTTGGCTTGATGGTGGTGAAGGAGGTTCAGACTCCTGTATTGGTGGAGAGGCTTGATTCAAAATTTTTTCAATAGAGGCTTTTGGCTGAGAATCGAAGACTGCATGGATCTCATGAACACTCTCCTCATTGAGATATCTTGGTTTACGTTCTTGTTGGACAGTGATTCGGAAATGGCTTGTTGAAAATTTTCAGATTTCGGTTAGCGGGGCGTTAGGATTATCGAGGGCTATATCCCTCCATGTCAACCATTTCTGCACTATGTTTTTCAACATCTTGCGGTTTTCATGACTATGTCCTTTTACGCGGTGAAAGTTACAAAAGTCATTTCTTTGTACGGGAAGGTATTGCGCGGTGGAGTCAAAGCGAGTGAGGTTTAACGAGGCAAGGTGATAGCCCCAAACTTTGAGCAATTTCTCCAGGATGACGCCATAAGTTTCTCCCAAGGGAGTTTAATTGATGGGCTCGGCTTTGTACTTATAGGTGGTTTTCGGCGGAGTATTGGACGGTGTTTGAGATTTGACCATTACCGCATGGACAGATCCTTTTGATTTAGAAGAAGTGGACGCGTGAGGAGTGGTGGTGTTTGGCTTGTTGGTAGAATCGGAGTTTGGAAATGGGGTTTTGTTCACGCAACCGCAATTTCTCTTCTTCTAAGGCTTGAATTTCTAATTTCAAAGAGCCATGGTAAAGGCCTCATCGAATGTGCGGAAAGTTTGAATTTGAAGAGTAGGAGAATGTGCTTAGCACATGCCCGTGAAAATTTCGATAAGTTCGGCTTGAGGCAAGGCATATGTAAGTTGGTTGATAAGGCCGCGCCATCGTCCCATGAAATCTGCGATAGATTCGTCCTCAAATTGTCGGATGGCATAAAGGTCGGTGATGATGCTTTCTTGGCAATGTTAATGGAGAAATGATCCAGAAATATTGGGCTAGTTGGTTAAAAGAGAAGATCGAGTCTTTGTTAAAGCACCGTACCACTCAGCGGGTCTGATAAGGACATGGGGAAGGTGCGGAAGTAACAAGGCGTCATCATGGGCAATCAAATAACAAGCATGTCTAAATGATCGCAAGTGTTGTTGAGGATCCTCTTTCTATTAAAACGAGTAAATTTGGCAACTCCCATTACGGAGGATATGAATGAAGGGGACAAGATGCGGTGAATAGGCTCCCCACAAACTTGTTCGTATGTCAAAGGCGCTACGACTTCCCGAAACAAGCCTCCAGATTTTGCATTTTGTCCATCATTTGTTTGATGAAATCAGGGTTGGATGAGATGATGGTGCGGTTGTGGTAAATCGAAGGCAAGTTGGACCAAGGGCTTCCCATTTGGACAATGGTGGGGCTAAGTGTTGATAAGGTATGGAGGATGAGTATGTTGGAGCAACAGAATAGGGATGTCCCATATAAGGTGTTGAGGTTAATGGATACGTGTATGGGAATGAAAAGGTAGGCGGAGCTTGAGAAGGAAAGCTCGTGTGAATAGGTGGCGAGAGAGCAAGTCATGAATGGAGTGGTGCGAAAGAGAGATGAGGTAGGGGGTTGGTGGTAGCGATCACGTGAGGTCCAAAATTAGCCAAGGAAAAGCTAATGAGTCATATGAACCTCACGAAGCTGTCGGATTGGGAGAAGGGGCTAAAGATCTTTGGAAGCAAGGCGGTATTATCGGTAGGGAGTGGGGCTAGATGAGTAGCTATACTAATAGGCATGCGGCAATAGGAGCTGACCATCGGGCATACGGTCAGGGGCATGTGACAAATAGTATTGTACAGCGCTAGGATTGGCATCCAGAAATTTGGCAAAGTCCTTGTCTCCTATAGGAATTTGGGGGATCTCACTGGTGTCCGTAGGGTTCCCTATAGAATGTGAAGAGGGTGATTCGAGGCGAAGACACGAGCGGGCATGTGAAACCATGGCGCGGCTTGCTTCCAAGTGATGACAACCATGGACAAGAACACACAGAAAGTTTCAATCTATCAAGAACAAAAACAACCTCAGAATGATGAATTTGGCAAGTTGCTGGTTTGTCAGGGGCTGATGAAGACAGTAACCGATATCGGTTTAATAACCGGTGTCGGTCAAAGAGCAGATGACGTCGGTTAGTTAACCGATGCCGTGTCAAAAAGCTAGGATAAGAAGATATAAAAGGCTGCTAATTTGATTTTTAGCGTTGAGTATATTTGTCAACTTATTGATCACAAGACAAAGTATGACGAGAAAACAAAATTTGAAAACAAGCAAGATGCACACGCAAATCTAGAGACTAATCCTAGGGTTAATTGTAGTTATCGTGGGCTTATGCCTTTAGACGTAAGATGATGTCAGAATCCTAAACAACAAGACCTAGGGGAAATGTCAAGTTTGTTTTGGCTTATAAGGTTACCTCAATCGGGCGGAGGAATACCGCGGAAAAAGGGGGATGTTTGAGCTGTTGTGTTAATTGTGCAGTGATTCGGTATGTGTTGTGCAGTGAAACTAGGGTTAATTTCCTATCAATACCGTGGATATCACCCCCACGTGTACGACCTGTTACTTAATCTATGTTCACTAGAATTGAAGAACAACAAGCAGGAATGCAATGCATGTGTTTTAAACCCAAATCGAAAATTATGTTCGATGAAGCAATAGAGATGACTTTCACTAATGCGAAACTAGGAAAGCAAGACAAATTCTTTACTGAAATATATAACAAAAGCGGAACGCAAGTATGCTTCCTAAAATGAAAATAAGCAAGAGAAAGAAACCCAAAATGGGTCCCACCTAAGAATGCGTGCCAAAATGTTTCACTCGGAATGACTCGTTCCTATAGAACAGATAAGAGTTAGGTGCTTAGGAGGAATACACAGTGAGAATGTCGAGATGGTGTGCGCGTACCGTAGAGAAAGATCGAGCTGATCATGCGGAGAACTCCTTTTGTCTTGGAAGGACTACCTGCAAATAAGAACACAAGACCACAAGATTTTGATTAAACAATAAATGAGGAAACTGCCTTGGGCCCAGGAAATATAAAACTTCCTTTCGAAGGTGGTCAGTTCCCCTGCTAATATGAATTAACACAAAAGACTGCAAAATATCAATTAGATTACTTGGTTGAAACTAGTAGGAGAAGGCTGGTTTCTGGTTATAGTCGGAATGTAACCGATACTGGCGTTTAATGTGCAATCCACGATACGGTTGGGTCTAGGACCTGTAGGTTGATTGTTTTGGTGGGGTGTTTGTGTTTCTTGGTGTTGGTAAGGTTGGTTTATGGATGATATTAGGAAATGAGATGATGAGGGGTAAAAGAATGACAGCTAGATGCAATGGGATCTTGAGTAGTGGGTTCAGAACTGGATTTAGGAGGACTGTGATTCAAAGAGCATAAGAAATGTTATAACAGAGGACATGCAAGATATGACTTACTGGTTTTGGCGAAGATGCAAGTTGATATCCTCTACTGCAAGCACTTCTGGTTTCTTCACTCGTCTCTGCTTGGTTAAGTGAAGATCTGGACTCTGTTTTCCGCTCCCAATGATCTCTGTTGTTTCAAAAATCATTCGACCTTTGATTTTGGTTCGGGGAGCCCATTTACAGGGAACCGATGGCGGTTACGTAACCGACGGCGGTCGAGTAGGAACCGGCATCGGTCAGGAAAAAGTAGGCTATTTTTAGTAAAATAGCCCACCTTCCCTGCTTTTCTCCCGAGAGATCAGTTGCGGGCTTGGTCAAGTGGCTAGAAGGTCGGCTTTGGGTGCGAGTAAGGAGGCATTAGTTATGGATGTGAGTCTAGACCAAGTCATGGGTCTTAATTAGGTTAGTTTAGGGTTAGGGCTAGGTCATGATGAGGTGGCAAAGTGAGGTGGCGGGTAAGGTGATGTGGATTTATCAATTATAAGGTAATTAATAAATAATTGTGTAAGGTTTAGGTGATGAGGTTAGATTGCGAGATGGGATGCGGGTCACAAGGGGTCGTAAGACACAAATTTGGTGTCTACACCAGAGTCAAAGCTTAGTTGAAGCTTCCACTTCATCATCTAACACCTCTAAATAGTCTCGGGAAGTGATGATGAAGAAACTTCATAACTTTGGGAATGAGCTAGTGACCATCAAAAGACAACAAGCTCAAAGTTCTATGCCATACCAGCCCTAAGCTCAATATCAAGCTAGACCTTAGATATCGGTGAGAATAAGCCACCACCTCGCACTCGTAAACCAATACGGAACTAAGGACAACCCCAAGCTCTACTAGAATTTTTAGGTCTTATGATCCTAAACATACTTCAACATCAAGGGAATTAGTTCCCAGACAGAACAATATAGCATAGGAATATATTTGAAAACAAGATTGGTGTTTTCCATGCGATCATCCACATAACCAATCAACGTGCTTTAATGGTGCTCTAAATCGGCCTTGATCATATAAACAGTATGGTGCCACAAGACCTCGCCAAGAGGAATATTAGCAACAAGGAGCTGAACAAGGTGGCCCCCTAAATAATACTATGTTTGTAAACCTGCAGGCAAGACTTCTATGGGATGAATAAGTTCCCTCTCTCAAATTGTAAACTGCAATACACGGTCCAAAAGAGAAGTATTGGAGAGGGCCAACCACTTCAATTTAGGTGACCCTCGCCTTCCATCACTCCACAAATTTTTGGTGTTCCAAGTACAACCCACAAACATCATAACCACCAAGCCACTTTGTAATATCCCAACCCATAAGAAATAAATGTGTCCTGGAAGGGGCAAAAAGGACATCACATTCAATATTATTGAGTAGATGAAAAGGAAAAGTGTGAACATTTCACTATGGGAGTCACATGCCATTCCACGGTAAAGGGATCTGTGCAGATCGCCATGCAATTGGTCAAGTTCAAATCAACCCCTAACCAGCAAAGAAAGTCCTTGTCAATGCAGCTTCAACTAGGAGAAACCATGGAGAACAACAAGGTAAAACACTTGAGACCTCCTCCCTTCTATGTCTCATAGATTATTGGATACAAACTGGTGCACAATTGTATGATTGATTCTGAGGCCGGTAGTTTTATGATGCCCAAACAAATAGCTGATCATTGGGTCTCTAATATGAGGTCATCTCTAGAGGAGTAGTCCAATTAGATGAGATAGTAGTGACTAATATGGAATCATCAAGGATCTGAGTCTCACTCTACACGCTTGCCCTAATGTGACTATTTTATAAAACATGTCAATCATAGACACCTTGCCACCACATTTCACTTTGGGTCTATCCAGGAGACTTCACCGCCAAAATCGAGGCTACCTGTTTGTTGATTGGTCACATATGCTCTTTATGACAAGGTATGGGGCGAAGGCCACAATCGATTAGATCCGAACTTATTATTGATTATCATATCAAATCCTATGCCTATCCCAATCAATTCAACGCTCAAATTTTGATCAAAAGACCTCCTAAACACTAATGAAGCGTAATACCAAAGTGGGATGTATCCTAGACTTGACTCTTAATGAGTGGGCCAACAAAAAACATACTTTTAACCCCTATAAGGAGATGGAGGAATCTGAACTGGGTGTTTACTACCTACATGAAGAGAATCAGCCTCTTCCTAACCTAATCAAACTAGAATACAAGGATGACAATGAGGTATGGCAATTTTTCTTTGATGGTTCAAGGAGTAGATAAGGAGCTGGAGGAGGAGCCATGATTGTGTCCCCCATAGGTATGAGATATTATTCAACCTTTAAATTCCAGTTCACTTACTCAAATAATACTGCTAAATATGAGGCTTTAGTCCAAGGTCTTCATTGGAAAAGGAAGATGGGAATCAAGAATTTGTAAGTATTCGGTGGCTGTGAACTGATTTCCAATCAGATCAGAGGACTTAATGCTGTCAAAAATGACCTGCTCAAGAACTACAAGAGTAGGGTATTGGATCTCATGGAGGATTTTAAGGCCTTCAGTATTGTGTCCATACCCAAGAAGGAGAATGAAGTTGTTGATATACTTGCAACAGTTGGAGAAATGTTTGATGTGGTTGACAACATCAAGAGGGATAGAGAACAGTTACATATCCATGTGGTTGTGAAGCCAGTGCATTAGATAATAATACATGCTTGGCAAGTGTTTTAGAATGATCAATAGATCATTAAATTTCTACAATAAGAAGCTAAATTCTTGGCTTTAAACCAAGTGAAAACTAGACGATACGGGAGTCAAATAGTATAGCCGTATACAAACAAGCTTCCCAAAGGCTTAGTGACACTGGACTATTTTCAATCCTAATGATTAGTTCAAAAAGATAAGGCTAACATGCAAATCAAGGAGAAGATTTAGAGTCAATCCTAGTTGAGAAGACAAAACACTTCAAATTAGAAAAGTGTCCATCAAACAAGAAAGGTATGAATTCATACAACTTTTCTAAGAATTCCCTTATGTGTTTGCTTGGAGTTATGAAGACCTAAGGGAGTTCAATCCAAAACTAGCACAACACATAATATAACTAGATCTAGCTGCTCAGCCCATCGGGCGAGAAGAAGAGACCAATAAACCCACATATTGAGCCTCACGATGAAGGGAGTTGAACAAGCCGATAGAGGCAAGCATTATATTTCCAATTAAACACTCAAATTGGGTAGCAAATCTGTCCCAATTAGAAAGAAAAATGGAGAAATCAGGTTGTGTGTTGACTTCATGTATTTAAACAGAACCTCCCTCAAATATCACTACCCACTCCCTTCAATGGAGCAGATCTTGCAAGTAGTGTCCGGGTCGAAAGGTTCTCCCTCCTAAATGGCTACTCGTGTGCAACCAGATCATGGTGAAATAAGATGATCAATTCAAAACAACTTTCACCACCAAAAGGGGACACATATGCCTACAAGAAAATACCATTTGGATTATCCAATGTTGGAGCCACTTTTTGAGGGCGATGGATATGGCATTCAAGGGGTTGATTAAAAATAGTGTTGATCTATCCTGGATGACATTACAATTTTTCCAAGAATGCAGCAAACAGCTTTTCCATCTAAGGTAGGTGTTCCAAAGATGCAGGGGAGTTTTGGGGTTCATTCAACCCCAAAAAAATGCATATTCTTGGCCCATGAAGGCAAGCTTCTAGGCCATATCGTATCAAAGGAAGGATTGGAAATCGACCCAAAAGAGTTCAAGCAATAAGAACATTGTCATTGCCAAGTCACAAGAAGGCTCTTCAAAGCTTCTTGGGAAAAATCAATTTTGTCCATAAGTTTGTTCCAAACTTTGCTACCCTTATTAAGCCAATAATGTTGATGTTGAAGAAGAGATTAACATTCAGGTGGAAAATTGAAGGAAAAGCAAGTTTTGAGGCCATCAAAGAAGCCATATCAAAGGCCCCAACTCTTGTGAACCAAAATTTTTCCAAAGACTTCATACTATATGCCTTTAGTGGTAGCGACATAATTTATGCAATCTTGGTGTAAAGCAGAACAAAGAAAGTACAGAAAAACCAATTACTTTCTTCACCCATGTAGTCCGGAAGATTATGAGGTAAGGTACTCCTTCATTGAGAGGCAGGTCCTGGTGGTAATCAAAGGATTGAAGAAGTTTAAGCATTTGGTTTCAAACAACAAAATCCAACTATTGTTCTCCCATGCGGAAGTTAAGGAATTCTTTCTCAGCAAGGACCTGAATGAGAAGCATGCAAGATGGATCACTCATGTCATGGAATATGACATTGAGATCAAGGTCACCAAGATGGTCCATGGGAAGGGGTTGTGTGAATAACTAGCCTCAGGTCAATAAGATGAAATAGACAGTGAAAAGGAGGTTGTTTTTGTTCTACAAGATTATCAAGAAGAAGGGAGAGATGTTATATCTACTCCTAGTTGGACCCAAGACATGGTGCACTTCCTTCAAATAGGCATGTGTCCTTATGGGATGATTAAAGAAAAAAGAAGGCATTTTAGGCTACAAGCCATCCCATATGTTCTTATTGATGGTGTCTTGTTCAAGAGGGACATCAATGGCATTCTGTTGAGATGCATTGGGCCAGATCAGGGAGAGAAAGTGCTACAAGAATTCCATGTTGAAGTAGTTGGAGGCCATTTTTCTCCAAGAGTGACAACACTCAAAATCATGAAAGCAAGATATTATTGGCCCAGAGTGTTTAGTGACTACTACACATGGATCAAAAGGTGCAAGAATTGTGCATTCTTCAAAGGCAAGGAAAGGCTAGCAGCACTTCCATTGCACCCAATCTCAGTCAACCAACCTTTCATGCAATGGGGATTGGACTTCATTGAATCATCAATCCAAACTCAAGCCAAGGTCACAAATGGATCCTGACAACAACAGATTATTTCACCAAATGGACCAAGGCAGTGGCACTCAAGGAAGTAAATGAGTCTAGTATCCTAGATTTCTATGAAGGGATAGTGACTAGATTTGGAGTGCCAACCACCATCATATCAAATAATGCATTAGCATTCATAGGTTCCAAGATCACAAGATGGGCTGTTAAGAATGGGACTTATTTGAGTACTTCATCAAACTATTACCCTCAAGGTAATGGCCAAGACTAAGTCCACAAACAAGAACCTACTAAAGATCATCAAAAGAAATCTTGATGAGAATCAAAGAACCTAGCACACAAAGCTCAAAATGACCTTATGGGCTGATAGAATAACACCCAAGAGATCTACAAGCATCTCTCCATTCAATCTTGTCTATGGGAAAGAGGTAGTGTTGCCTATATCACTTGAGTTGCCAGCATTGGAGCTCGTGAAGCAACTAGAAATGTTTGAATTTGGACCAATGGAGGCCAAGTATGCGGAGCTGATAGAATTAGAAGAAACTAGAGAGCATGCTCTCCAAGAAATAGAGAAGAATCAGGATTTAATCAAGAAATGCTTTAACAAGAAGAAAAAATCAAGGACCTTCTAGAAGGAGACTGGTTTTGAAATGGGACGCAGATCGAGCAAAACCAGAAGGCATTCCAAATTTGATGCCATCCGGAGGGCCCCTATATGATCACAAGATGTAAAAGTAGCAATACTTTCCAATTGTCTACATTGGAGGGTGAAGAGTTAAAAATCCAGAAATGAGATCTATCTTAAGCACTACTACTAAAAGGGAAGTTCTTACCCTATACATATTAGTTTAGTTTTCTCTTTCCTCTAAGATATTATACACATTGTCTTGTTGTAGTATAGATTGATTTTCTCCTAAAGTGCTTTGCACGCTCTACATGTTCCATTTAGAGCATGTATGATTTCAAATTTTGTATGTAGTGTGGTGTTTTTTGTTTTCTTATGCAATGTTTGGACTTGGCATTTGGTCAAGATTAGTTTTAGTTCTAATGGGTTTCCAAGCAGCCCAGGGGTCAGTTTTCAAATTTCGAGATCGCAGAGTAGGCTATCACTCATGACTCCATGCCCAACGGATACGACAAGGAAATTGGTATTTTCATCCGGCATGCAGATACCCCTATGAGTCGCCAAATTTTTATCCATATTTTTCCCCGTGACAAATATTAGATTGACCACGACCCTACATAGAAAGAATAGAGTCAAAAGGTAGATAGAAAAGGCTTCAAAATTAGCTAAGTATAAAGGTATAAGCAGATAATGCCAAGTATCGGTATGGCGATGTTTCAAGGGGAAAAACATCTGATAAATTACAGTCCATAGGCCTGATTTTTGTTCTAATCTGGCTGCCACGTGTCCCATATCAAAAGGGGGCCCATTTTTCAAGTTTTTTTCCTCCCTCCTATACGGACCTGATACAAACTTCGAAGGGGCATATCTTTCAAATCAGGGCTTGAAATATTACAAATCTAATGCCGTTGGAAAGATCTTGGCCTCACCCATGCCATGGAGGTCTGAATCTTTAATTTTGAGGAAGTTATGTGAAGGAAAATGGAGGAAATGTCTTTATGATTTCAATGCGGATCTTTTCACCTCAACAACCAAATCAAATTTGATCTATTTCATTGTTTCCTCTTCCTTCAAGGTGCCAAACCAAGGATTGATGTAGTAAACATGGATCTAGGTTAGAGATTTCATCAGAGGCATTAATAGTGGTGGTTAAGTTTTAACCTACTTTTCCCACTTCTCTCTCTCTTTCTTCTTTCAGGATTGAATCTATAAATGCGGGGCAAAATTCATTGTAAAGGGTTGGACATTCTTTGTTTTACAGGCTCCCTCCTCCTAGTAAAGGGATCTATGGGGTTCAAGCCTTCCATCAAAATTGCATTACGTCTCCACCTCTTGGCTAATTTATAATGGATCGTATCAATCTACGAGCAATAAAACATGCCTGTGATCAATTTTAGATCCTCTCTTGTCTCTTTTACTTTCATCTAGTCTCCCATTATATATCTGGCTATCTGTGCTTGTTTATTGTATGCATTTTGTTGGTTTATGTCTATTAGAAAAATAAGTGTTCATCATTCCTTTGGTGCATCACCTCGTAGTTTAGCTTTGTTTTAATTTTTGTATTCCTTTTATCCCTATCTCCTTGGTAAAGTTTAGATTAGGATTAAGAATAGATCCTCTTGCAAGTTTCTACGTATGCACCTAAATAGAGGAATAAGGAACCACGCTTAATCTGGAGAGCTTTCCCATTTTGTAAGGTCCCACACCTTGGGGAAAGTTCAATGTTACATAGTCACACCAAATGACTCTGCCTTAGAAAAGCAGACCTGTAGAACTCATTTGGGGTGCTTGTGATTTCACATTAACACTAAATTATATGGATTTTTTTATTCGATCATATTGGTGATGTATTGGATAAAAAATATACTTCTAGTTATGTGTCTAAATTTGGTGTAGGTGTCATTACTTGGTACTGCGCAGAAAATCACCCAACTCTTTCTATTTCTTCAACAGAAGTTGAGTGTAGAATTACAATGGAAGCTGCAAAAGAGACTATATGCTAAAGAGGTTGTTCAATGAAATAAAGATGAAGGATCCACATGATTTTCCTTTTTATACGATAACCAAAGCACCATAGCTCTTTCACATAATCCAACTAAGCATTATAGAATAAAGCATATTGAGATACATATACACTTCATCCATGAGAAGGTGTTATGTGGTGAGATAGATCTCAAGTTCGTGCTTGTCAAGAGCAAGTTGACGATATCTTCATAAAGCCCCAGCACTAAAAAGTTTTATCACTTTTGTAAAAATATTGGATTGTCAGAGTTTCCATTAAGGGAGAGTGTGCATGACAATTTCACCTCCTAATGGAACTTGGTTTTTGTAAAAATACCTTTGGGCATTTGTAAATAGACCTTCGGAAAGTGTAAAAATACCTTCTTATTAAAGTGTAAAAGACCTTCGGTCAAAGTGTAAAAAGACCTTCGAGCATGTATACCTCCTCGTCTTATTTTTTAGAAAGAAGTGTAGAAAGATCTTAAAGGAGGTCTTCAGTAAAATCTTTAGTGTTATTGAGTTTACTAGTAAACATCTAGTACAAGCATATTATTAAGGAGGTCCTTAGTTATAAAAGGCTCCTATATGCTTGGGTTCAATAACCTTTTATGAGAACCTATGAGAATATGTAAAACTCACAAATCATACTTATCCACTGATCATGGGATGATCTTTGGGATTTCAAATCCTTTTGTACCAAAAGGTAACTTGAGTATGATGAAGGTGTTATAATTCCTTCACTGATATGCTAGCCTAAAACCTTTATGGTTTAAGGATTGTAAATCTTGTAGTGTACCATGGGTAGGTAATCTATCAGGCATATGTTTTCCCCTTAACATTAAGGGGAGTGCTTGAACATAATAATTAAGTGGTTGAGACAACCCTTAATTAATATGGGTTCATCACTATTATATAGGTTAAATATTTAATAATATGAAATACTTTTCTATTATTAAATATTCATACCTAGGTAATATACATTAGGTAAGTATTTAATAATGTGAATTATTTATGTTTCTATTTATTAAATACACTCACCTAGGTATATGTGTCAATGCTCTAATTTTAGGTTGAAAAGGTGGGATCACCTTATATAAAAAGGACTTTAGGTCCTTATTTGATTTATTCGGGAAGTATATCAAAGGTGTATAAATCAAAATGATTTGTTTTACCCTTGGTAAATAGGGTTTTAAAGGAGGAGGTGATCTTACTAGATGTAAAATAACTTCTCTAAAGTAAAGGTTATTTTCAAAGTGGTTTTTACCCTATTGAGGGTTTTCCACTATAAATATTGTGTCACATGTGTTATTTATTTTCGTAAGTTTTTCTTTATTTATTTATGTTATTATGTAATGTTTATTTAAATATTTATTATAATGGTATATAATATGTAAGTTGATTACATCCGTATTTATTAGAATCCTCAAATTCTAACGAGAAAAAATAAAGAAGAGCGGATCTTGCAAAATTGTACATACATACTTAAAAAGTTACCCTTGATATCATAATTTTAATTTTCCATCTAGGGTAAATCTAAATTTTTAGCTTCAGCATGCCTTCTAGATAGAAGAATATTATATTATAAATACAATAGAATTATTAGTATTTTGTAAACTTTTTGTATTATGTGTGATTAACTAAAATGTGAATATTTTTATGTTAATATAATAAGTACATCAAATACATAAGAGCTAACCAAATAAGGAGAAATGACCCAAGAAACTAAGAAAGTAGATATGTGAAACCCTAAAGTGAAAATAAAGTTAGAAAGAACTCCGCTTATTCAATGAGATTGTTGGGTTGTGTCACAAAGATGGCTGGAGAGACAGGAGGAGGAAACGACTATGTTTGAGGTCCAAAAATGAATGTGGATATGGTTAATCTGGGTGGAGGGCAATTGGATAGGTACAAGGGCACCTATGGGTGCCTGCCTGATATATGGGCACCTTGGTCTGTAAAAAAATATAAACCTCCTCAAAAGTGTCGTTAAGTGATGTTTGTGTTCTCTTCCTATCGCACTAGCTTTGTTAGGACGCACCAATATGTCACCTGAAAATTAGAAATGAAGATGAGACCTACAAAACTCCAAAAGAAGCATCAAACCCCTACAAAATAAAGATGCATAATGAAGGGGTCAAAATATCCTCGGTGCCACAACAAGTGGACTTACTAACTTAGCGTTGCACTACATCTCATACCTAATGTAGTTTTTGTGTGTCTATACAATCATGCCCTAAGTGCTCTTGTTCAGTCGCACTTTGTGAAAGTAGTGAGAAATAAATATGTGTAGAAATGTAATAAATGGTGGATGGAATAGAATGAAATTCCCTCCTATTATGTGTTATGCAGATGACCAACCTTGTCCTTGTGATGGAGCTAGATGCATGTAAGTGAGCTCTATATTCCTTAGATGGAATGCAACCTTAGGTGATGGTAGTAGTGCTTAGTGTTTTTTCCCTCATTATGGTCTCATAACTTTATATTTATATGGTTCTCTTGTTCTAATTTCGTAATTAACCCCAAAATTCCAACCACTAAAAATATAGAATGCTCAAATGGCTAGAAAGTGCCCAAAAGATGGAGATAAAGTGGTAAAAGGATCAGAGTCCCCTAGTCAAGGATAAAATGATGCAAAAAAAAAAACTTAGTCGAGAGTTCGGAAATGACAATAGAAAATAAAGTAAATGGCCAAAAGATGGGGGTTAATTAGTACTTTCTTCACTTAAAAACCATATGAATAATAGTATGAGAGTGACACTAAATAATACCCAAAGTGAGTTATTTAGTGTCTACATTTTCCCCCACTTTATGTTGGTGAGCAAAACTCTTGGTAACATAAAGTAGATAGATATGTGTACCTGATGTCTATATAGAATGATATAGGAAATGTGCCACAATACTAGACAAAGTGTGGAGTGACAAAAGATGATGGAGCGTGGAAACTAAGGATGTAAAAGAGAAAAAAGTGATGAGAGTGAACCTAGGGTGGAAACACATGTGTAGTTTGCAATGTGTGTGATGTACCTGCATGTTAGTATGGTGTATGCTGCCACAAAATGTTTTTTTTTACACTTTTTTATTGTTGTTGTTCTTGTTGGTTGGTTTGCTTCTCATACGATCGAAATGCAAGGAGAATATGATCAAGTAGTAAAATATGCATGTAAAGACACATGTATATAGTAAAAAATATGTAATGGAATGAAAAATGTAAAAGGAACATGTGCACTTGATCCATGATGAGAGAAAGGGTATAGAGAGGATATCTTGTACTGTGAGTTTTTTGGGTGATTTCATGCCACCCTAGCTAAAGAAGTGTAGGGAAAAATTTGCGTTATTCTCCAACTTGTAACTGCTTCCCTGAAGTTGTGTGAAGAGATCTTTGTATTGCCTAGTTTTTAGGCAATCCACCCCACCTAAAAAGTAGTGTAGAGAGGAAATCTGATGTATCCTCTAACCTGTAAATTCTCCCCAGAATGCTAAGGACAACCATGCCCTGTAAAATCCACTATGTATAGGGTTCATAGACTGTCTGAACCCACTCACTGTATAACCCACAATGCCAAGGTAAAAACTGAACTGAATTGAACCGGTGTAGAATGTTGTGTAGTATGTAAAACCCAAATGATGCCCCCTCTTTGGGGCGCATGCAACTTTCAATATAGGAGAATATTGCCCCAAAAGAGGACCAACCTCATAAATTATGCCCTACATGGGGAAGGGAATGCACTTGGTAGAAACCAAGGCACACACAAATAAGTGGCTAAAAATAAGTGTTAGTATGAACAAGCATGCATGTAAAATAAAAATGTATGCTACAAAAACAATATGTAAGCTAGAAATCAAGTAAATAAACAAGATGCCAATATAGACTCGCCAAAGTGGGTTGCAAACATGGGACACCCCTCATAATGTCGCAAGACACTCAAGGTCGTAGTGACTCCATACAAACAAACAATTGTGTATGTTGATTAGAGAACACTTGACATAACTCACACAAGAATTCTGAGTGGGAAAACAAGCCGGAGTTCAAGGGCATGAAGAGACAGGAAGAACCCGCATGTACGAGGACAAGTCAACATTTAGGACTTAGCTATTTTTGGGTATGAATATTTATTTTTAGAAGATAGCATGCGAAACACCAACGATGCAGAGACGTGCGTGCCACGCATTGTTTTTTTTGAGGATCGTATTTAGAGCACTTTTTCATAGAGACATTCTAAGAATAGGATTTTCACCTTAGTTAACTATCAGGTAGTCTATATATATCACACTTTCATGTGTTGCTTTATGATTGAAAATGACGCGTAGCTATTAATAGCATGCGCACCCTTTTTGGAATAGATAGCGATGAAGGGCAATTCCCCACCCTATATATATAGTGAATTACTTGGTAGGGATATGATGGATATAGAGAGATGATAACAGCAGTGTGTGTGTGTGAGAGAGAGAGAGGCATAAGTAAAAAGATACATGGGCATGTTTTTGGATTACCGTATCGAGATCCATGCATGCCTCGGCATAGATGCCGCAGTATTGCAAAAGCTTCGTGTGATTATGATGATTAATAGATGGAAGATATTGGCCCGAACCCAAGTGTCATTGCTTTGTGTAATTAGGTAGTGCATGTTCTTATTTCTATCATGATTATTGTGTAAACCTATTATTTCCTAGATCTAGATCTATCATGCACTGTATAATGATGTATTAGTTATGGATCTATATGCTTTAAGTCTTCATCATGTTAACATTCTACTACAATAACCCTAAAGAGGGACCTGGTACCTTTGTGTGCTTCGGGTGAGTGCTCAGTCTAGGTTGAGTGATGAGCCAGCACGTCTAGGGTGTTATCTGGTGAATTCTAGGCTACATCATTAGCTCTATTTCCGTTACCTCTTTTTCACTTTTTTTCAGAATGGTTCACGATGAAGACGTATCGCTTAACTCTAGCAAGTATTAAAGAATGGATACGCTATCTCGAGTAATAATATGCACAGCATTTCAGCACCGGATCTAATTTTAATGCATGTGTATGGGTAGAACAGAACACCGTATGAAAGTTTATATGAGATATTTTTGCCATCTTTTCATGAGAATTATACGAGTGGTGATCACTTATGCATCTAAGCAGAATTGGAGGTATCTCGCACTTGTTTGGACACAGGAATAATTTCAAGTCCTTTATGATGCTGATCTGATCTGGACTCATGTTGTGGATACGTGGTTTCGTGGTGTTCTAAATAGTTATATTCTGGAATATTCAATTTCGATGTATTCTTTCCCAGAGGTAGCTGAATTCCAGTTTTTATGGTATCCTAGAGGAACATATCTACAAAGTATTCCACTGGTGATCAAGATCTTGATGGTAACTTTGAACCTGGAGAGTAAATCGATGGCTAACTAAACCTCACCATACGTGAGGGTAAGAATAGGTTTGGTGAAAGATGGCAGACCTAGCAGTAGAAAGGTAGAGAGAGGAGAGGCGGCTTAAGTATAATGAGGCATGCAAGAGGGAGATAGAGAAGCAGTGTACCATTATAGAAAGTATGGCATTGAGGAGAGAGATGGCTCATGAAGGATTTGAAGCTCACGTAGAAGACATGGAGCTAGAGCATTAGGAACTCCCCCATCTTGGAAAGCATGACAAGGATCCCCCTTGGCCTCACATAGAAGTGCACCAATAGAGACTACTGGCCGCATGAATGCATCTTAATCCACTGTGACCTAGCCTTACGCTTGATTTTCCAAAGATCTCAAATACGACAAGTAATCAACAAGTGAATTTGGAAAACAGGAGAACCAAAGAGTAAGTCGGAGAGAAATTAGATCAATGGCGGGATAGATGGCTTCAATGTTATTTGGAGGAACATTTTCAGCACATCATCTACGTAGAATGTAAGCACATAAAATATTGGATTCACCTTTAGAACTAGAGCTACCACATGATCGTAGGGGTTCAAGATAGTATTACTATCGAGCACGGGGAGTACATCTACAGTCCTATTCCTACGGCTACAAGTGGATGATCGGGAGGTATAGGTGGTTCTAGAGGTAGGGAAACACATGAGGTTCTTGATCGGGGGCAAGGTTTACACCAACCCTGAATATTTATATGGAGATGTCTCTGTCTTCCGGTATAGAGGCATAGAGGATACTACTAAGCATGTGCACATGTGTGAAATATTGTGGCACACGAAAGGAATCATGGCTTCTGAGAGGAAGGCAAGTCAATTTGCTACTACATTATACTGGACATGCACATAAGCTGCTATAGGAATTTTGACCACCGATCAAACTTGTGTGGATTAGGCAAAGCACTCTTTGAAGGATGCTTTCTTGAAAGTGTTCTATATCCCAGAATTTGAGTAGAAGAGCATATGTGCGCTTAAGGATATCAAGCAAGGTACTACTGAGAGTGTATGTGAGTATGATGCCCATTTTAAAACACTCCTATCTAAGCTTTCTTATGATATTCACGCAAGCCAGCATGTATAATGGTTCATTGGTGGATTGATTACACCATTCATAAGATCACTGTCACATAAGACATACACTAATCCACATGTAGCACTAGAAGTAGCTTTGCATCTTGAGGCGAGTTAGGGAGCATCAAACCGGCATTCATCCATTCTGTAGAGGTATAGATTGCAGCTCTAGAAAAATAGTTAGAGAAGCTATCGATAAATTCAGCTCATGAAACGCACTCATGGATTTGGTGTATAGATTGTGAAGTGGAAGGTCACACCAAGGATAGTTCCCCTCGCAGATCTATACGCTCATTATTGTTGGACTGTGAGATCTATCATTTGAATCATGATGCTATTCATTGTCCTTTGTTCATGACGCAATAAAGAAGAATGTATCTTATTACTTGAAAATTTTCTCGGTCCACAACCCATGATCATCTAAGATTGTTGGTTGATTGGTCAAATCCAAGATGCTATAGACATTGGGAGTATGAGAGGACATGCGTATGAATGTATAATTTTCTTGGTGGATATGGAGGATGAGGCTGTGGTGGAGGAAGAGGTGAGTTCTCTCATGGAACATATTATACATATGGATCTCCTCACCATTATAGGCACAAATGTCCCAAATATTACATGTTCTTTCTACAGAAAGAACCATAGCTATGAAGAGTTCTTGGACTTATATGAGCATCTGAGTAAGCAATATAAGCAAGAAAACAAAGGCATCGGGATGGTTAGAATATAGCATGTGGTAGAATATCATTGGATGCCCAAGATAGCACCAGGACTCGAGGCATTAATCAGAATATTACTACATGAGCTGAAGTGGTGTGCGTAAGAGAGGCATTGCACCAGAAGCCTACAATCACCAAGGAGGAGGTTTTGCATGCAAGGTACCCAAATCCTTCTCATCAGAAGGAATTATATCAAGAGACCATGGAGGTCCTCAAGAATCTTCAAGGTGAGATACAATGTTTAAAGGAGCATTCAAGGAAGATGGAGCAAAAGAAAGAAGTAGAAAAATTCCCCTCTGATATTGATGACATCATAGAGGTTTGTAAAATGTTGCGTCAAGAGAATATTATTCCATTGCTAGGAAATTGGTTGAAGGGGAATACCCATACAAACATTAAGAATGAATGGAAAATCCTACATGCAAATCTTCCCCCTGATAGCATTGACTATGACAAGGAAATTACTCTAAATGTTGTTATGGATGGATGGCTACTAAGCAACATATTGATTGATACAGGTGTGGAAGTAAATGTGCTTACATTAGATGCATGGGTACAAATGGGAGGCCTCCATTGTAGCCATCATCTAATTTTTTTATGGAAAACCAAACTAAGGCCACTCCCATAGGAGTTTTGAAGGATGCATCTATAACCATATAAGGGCCAAGTTCACTAGGGATTTTGAAGTATTAACACTTGCAAAAGTAGACATTTTCCAAATTGCTTGGACGCCCTTGGTGTTATGAAAATAATGTTGACTTGAGATTCAATAAGGGGTATATCAGCTTTGAGAACAATGAGGAAAGGGTTGTAATACCTTTGATAGATGGGAATTCTACACCATATGTTGAGCCTCTAAGTGAGGAGGACTTAAACAAAATCTATCTGCACGTCTTATTCAGGGCCCAGGATGTCAATGAGCCATCAAAGAAAGGCATCCTATAGTGGGAAGATTCTCATTCTATTAGTGATACTATGAGTATTTCTTATGAAAATTGGGCTCATGGTACATATGAACTAGTAGGGTGTGAGGTAAAAAGTGCGGTTGCACACAAGAATGGACTTCATTCTATTCGACGGATAGGTAGTGCGCAGTACCTTGGTATACTAGGACAGAGAAGATCTTCCTGTATTTTTGAAATCCATGGAAGCATAGTGGACAGATCAAATTAAGAGAAGAGATATGTTAGTGTATACCTTACATGGGACAACAACGCACTGTGGGTAGTCCACAGAGATAATCTTATAGAATGGGAGGAGATTGGAATCACCCTATCTACTAGGTTTTTAAGGAGAAATGCACCTACATAGATCTACACTTATAATGGTGATCAACTTGTTCAGCATCACATTCAACAGTGTGAGAGACTCTAGACAGTGGGATAGGAAGCATTACCACCTTCACTTTGGGTGCATAGATTTTATTCTACTCTACAAGGATGCACACGTGCCTGGTATGTATATGCAAAACTACATAGAGACTGGGAATTGGTAGAATTTGACTGCAGGAATGATCCAGACCTTTGACTACTTCTCAACTAAACCTCCAATAGAAGAAGCATTAAAATTTGTCAAGCACTTAACTATGGGAGATAGTGCAAAGGAAGAAGAGCTTATTCAGGAAATATTTGGTGAGACAGAGTCTAGAGCATGTTTTGAAAAGGAAGAAGAAATGGACTCCATACTACTTGAACACGCTTTCCTTGAGAAAGAGAAAGGAAATATGGTTTACATAGTGGATGATGAGGAAGTTGAGAACCTGGATATTGAACATTCACAAGGGGTGTGCGAGGTCTTGGACAATGCAGACAAGGATACACGCACCTATCACGAACCCATGAAGACAAAGAAGGTGAATATAGGTTCAGAGGATGAGCCAAAGGAGGTCATAATTGGAGACTATTGGTCACAATTGGAAGTAGCAAAGATCATTGAGTTACTCAAGGATTATCATGACTTATTCCCTTGAGGGTATCATGAACTTAAATGCGTGCATGAATCACTTGGGGAAATGAAGATAAAGCTTAAGGATGGTGCACACCCAGTTAGAAAGTGACCTTATAGAATGAATCCCAATTTATGTGAAAAGTTAAAGGAAGAGATTGATAAGATGCTGAAATTTGGGATTATTTGACCCTTGGATGAGTCAAAATGGGTCAGTCTATGGTGATAAGTATCAAGAAGGATGGTAGGAGGTCATAATGGAGAATATTGGTCACAATTGAAGTAGCAAAGATCATTCAGCATTACTTGGTGGATTATCATGACTTATTCCCTTGAGTGTATCATGAACTTAAATGCATGTATGAATCACTTGGGAAATGAAGATAAAGCTTAAGGATTGTGCACACCTGGGAAAAGTGACCTTATATAATGAATCCCAATTTATGTGAAAAGTTGAAGGAAGAGATTGATAAGATGCTGAAATTTGGGATTATTCACTACCCTTGGATGAGTCGAGAATGGGTTAGTCCTATGGTGATAAGTATCGAAGGATGGTAGGAGGTCATAATTGGAGAATATTGGTCACAATTGAAAGTAGCAAAGATCATTTAGTTACTCGTGATTATCATGACTTATTCCCTTAAGGGTATCATGAACTTAAATGTGTGCATGAATCACTTGGGAAATGACGATAAAGCTTAAGGATGGTACACACCCAGGTTAGAAAGCGACCTTATAGAATGAATCCCAATTTATGTGAAAATTTGAAGGAAGTGATTGATAAGATGCTGAAATTTGGGATTATTCGACCCTTGGATGAGTCGAATGGGTTAGTCCTATGGTGATAAGTATCAAGAAGGATGATAGGATTAAAATCTATGTAGATTATAGGGAGATGAATGTTGCATGTGTCACGGACCTTTTCTACACCATTCACTCGAGGAAATACTATAAGGAGTGGTAGGGCGCGAAATATATTCATTCACGAGATGATTTTTTATGGGTATCATCAGTTAGGATTGCTCGGAAGGATTAAGAAAAGGTAACTTTACTACTTGAATGGGGTAGTTTTTCCTATACTATGATGCCTTTTGGACTAAAAAGGTGCATGTTATATTATTATTGCAGATAGTTGTTTAGGAATTCAAAGATTTTATTCATAACTTTCACGCTTTATCTAGATGATTGGGACATGATATGGGCTTGTGAAAGATCATTGTGACAATATAAATTAATATTTGAATGATGCAGAAAATTGAGCCTCTATGAACATCAAGAAGTGCATATTTTCTACACCTTTTAGAATATTTTTTAGAACATATAATCTGCGAAGGAAGGTTTGTTGGTTGATCTAGCTAAGGTTGCAGTCATTCTAGGCCTAGAAGCGCCTACCAGTCAAAGTGAGGTGCGTAAATTTTTGGGTCACACAGGATATTATCAGAAGTTCATCAAAGGGTATGCCAAAGTTGCTACACTCTTGGAAGAGTTACTAAAAGGAAAAGGTACATTTTATTGGGGAGAATTAGCAGCAACAAGCACGTTTGAGATATTTAACACAAAACTTAATACCATGCCCATTCTGCACTTTCCCTCATGGGATAAACCATTTCATGTGCATGTGGATGCCTTTGGCATGGCCATTGGCACTATGTTAGCTCAACCTAGTGAAGGTATTATAGATCATCCAATTTTCTTTGCTAGTAGGAAGTTGACTCTGCTTAATGAATTATACAACTATAGAGCATGAAGCTTTGTCAATGATCTATGCATTACACAAGTTTCGATAGTACTTGTTAGCAACACCATTTTTTTATATAAATCACATGGAATTGAAGTATTTTGTGAACAAACCCATCTTACAAGGGTGCATATGTAAATGGGTACTCCTATTTCAAGAGTTTGACTTCACAGTTGTGGTCAAGTCAGGGAAAAGTAACTCTAGACCAGACCACTTGTCTAGAATTCACTCAGGATAAGAAGCACAAACAATTAAAGAAACCATGTTAGGTGCATAGTTATATAGGTTACAATTAAATTGTGCCATAAAAATTAGAATACATTTATGTCTTTCTAAGGAATGGTGTTGCACTAGAAGGAATGAAGGCATTATAAAAGAAACAACTTGTTATACGTGCGGCACCATTTATGTTAATTAGTGGTGACCTCTACAAGTTAGGAAGAGGTGAAGTATTACATCATTGTGTATTAGAGCATGAGTGCAAGGATATAATGGAGGAAGCACATGGTGGTATTGCAGGAGGCCACTATGCAGGTGATGCAACTGCCCAAAAGATCCTACTTGCTGGATTATGGTGGGAGACATTGTATAAAGATTATAAAGTGTATTGTAAAGCATGTGACCATTGTCAGCGTCTAGGTAAACCAGGGAAAAGAGATGAGATTCCTTTTAGACCTATTACTAGTGCTGAACCATTTGAGAAATGGGCCATCGATTTTGTAGGACCTATTTCACCAGCTGCACGTAGGAATGGGTCACGCTATATCATTACTTGTATAGATTATCTCACAAGGTGGGTAGAAGCAACACCTACGAAGGACTCTGTGTACAAGAGCTATGCTAGCTTAGGTTTCTATGGGAGAATGTTCTTACAAGATATGGATGTCCTTTAAGCTTGACAAGTGGTAGGGATACACACTTTTTGAATGAGACAATCATGATCCTATTAGATGAGTTTATGGTTGCAAACCATAAGACTACACCCTATCATCCTCAAGATAAATGGAACTTTTGAGGATTTCAATAATATTTTGAGCTAGACATTGACAAAAATTTGTGATGTTGGAAGAAAGGATTAGGATGATAAAGTGTCGATTGATCTTTTGGCATATCACACAACTTCTAAGATATTTAACAAAGCCACACCATTTCAATTGGTTTTCGCGCAGGCCATTCTCCCTATAGAATTTATGTTACCTTCTTTGTGTATTACACGCACTAGAAGTCTAGCTAATGAGTCGGCTTTAGAAGAGTGTATTGAGAATATGATTGAACTAGATGAGCAGCGAGCCATAGCACGATGGAGTCGGAGTCGAGTAGGAAAAGGCCAGCAGAAAGCATGGCATGATAGAAACATAAGGGATAATAAGTTTGAGATTGGACAAATGGTACTTCTCTATGACTCTAAGTTCTTGTGCCATCCAAGAAAACTTAATGTACATTGGTTAGGGCCGTATGTTATTACTTAAATTCTTGAAATAGGTTCTTACCAAATTAGAAGCACTAAATGGAACATGGCTACCCGATTACTTTAACATGAGTACGATGAAGCCCTACTATAAATAAGTCTTCTTAGCATTTTTAATAAGGAAGTATTGCCAATTAGATTAGGTTTCCATTCTATATTTCCTTCATTGTCATTATGCTTTGTCACTTTAGTTTTCATTCTTGTGTAATAAGTGCTATTACATGCATGAAGCTAACTACAATATGGAGCATGTTGATGCACAATGGAATGCACATAATTTTAGTGTGGGGTGTGGTTATTGATATAAGGTACAAGGAATAATAGAACTAGAAAGGTGGAAAGGAATAAGTTGCTATAGGTGTTTGTCAAATTAAAAATATTGCTTCTCAAAAGTGACCAAGGATGGAGATGAATGAAGGAACATTATAACGTGAGGTAAGTAGATGTCATGATAACTACCGGATAAGGTACAGTGATGAGATACTTAGGCTCATGGGTGCAGGCTAAAGAGAATTTTGTGACCAAAGGGTAGGAATGTGCACTAGAAGGTTATAGTTGGGGTGCGAATATGTATCATGTGGAAAGAACAAATTTGGTCAATGAGGATATTTGATAGGTGGAGAAGTAATAAATGCATTAAAATTTGAAAAAATATATAAGGATAGGATGCAAGTTCTTTTTTACCATTGTGATTAAGAGTATTTGAGAAAGAGCTAAGTGTGAAGAGTTGAGTAATCGATTTGAGGTGCGAAGGGTGTGAAACCAGACATGACAAGAAGATTTGTGCATAGAAGAAGCTTACATCCCCGTGGTGAAGGGTTTGAGTGAAGTAGGACGGTAAAGAGGAGCTAGGGCACATGATTTCACCTAGGGCATGCTAAATCGAGATAGGGTTTGAGTCGGGCATTACAGAGTTGAAGAGGTAAGTGTCTATAGAAGGATTGCAAGGTAAAAATGGCACCCAAGAAAGCAGCTGCAGCAGGGGAACAAAGGGGAAGAAGAAGGTAGTTGTAGAGGAGGAAGAGATGGCACCTGAAAGTAATTTTTTAGAAATGCAATATCCAGAGGGCATCATAGTTAGCCAAGAGTGGGATTCACATATAATAAAAAGTAAAGTGAGCAAATATAACCACAGGACCATAGAGAACAAAAAGGAACTTGATGCCCTACTCAACATGAAGACAAACAAATGCACGGCAGATGACATGCTAGTTTATGATGATGTAGGTGAGAAACTTCTAAAAATAATTGGATTCTACCAATTATATGAGCTTCCATATTTTGGGAAGTATGATCCTTTATACCGATGGCTCATGAGCAGAGTACATGAGGACTTTTTCTACTTTGCAGGATGCAAAGTCAGAATCTCATCCGTGTTGATCTCCACAGTGATAGGTTTGAAGGCCACAGGAGAGGATATAAAGACTGACCTAATAGATAAGGCCATGATTCTAGAAACTAGGAAGGAGTTGGGATACTTGAAGGGTCCATGTGGTATGGACATTGATAAACTAAACAATTTTTCAGTTGTAAAGTAAAGCAGCACATCTTGTTACAAAGTTGAATGACCAGAGAGGTGGTCAGGTGAACACCATGTGGTTGCATGTTGCAAAGTGGATGTCAGAAGGAGTAGTCTACAATATTGCAGGCTACATTACTAGATCAATAGTCGAGGAAGTGTGCATGGGAGGAAAAATCAGCTTTGGAGCTATTCTATTGTCACTTGGTATTCATGGAGATTGGAGTACCAGATGGACCAAAGGAGAAGATATGGGAATACCCCATGGAGAATAAGTCACCAGCTAAAAGGTTCAGCAAGTACCTATGTAAAGGTTCCATGACAGATGATGTCAAGAAAAGAGTGGAGAAATGGTACAACATGCTCCACGCGGCCTTTGAAGAAGAGTGGCACATCCTGAAGGACCTACCTTCGGTAATAGGGAAACAAGTCCATTTTGTTGTATATCAACATTTCTTCATCACGCACTTCCCAAATGAAATATGGATCCTGGAGCCCTTGGTGCAAATTTCCTTATGCCTTCACAATAAGGTACTTTCAAACATCAGTCCACAGATTCACAGACATCGACACCTAGCCTTCAATGCAGAGAAGGTAGACTATGACTACCACACCCTGAGGAATAAATATGTGTATCTAGGGTGAATCATGTATATCGAGAGGCTCATTTCAGAAGTATTGAGCATAAAGCCCATGAGTCTAGTTGTCAGAGATATTGGGAAGCACTAGTATACCTTCAGCTAAAGCCTAAGATGGAAAACAATAAGTACGTGGAGAATGATTTCGCGCTCCCAGGGCCGCCAAAGGGTCAACATATAATGGAGAACATACCAGCTGCTAAAGCCCACAGAAACCATTGACATAGAAGATGAAGAAGAAGAGTGTGAAGATAGTGGTGGCTTGAATGTACGGGAGGCAACCTTCAGATAGGAAGGAATCACAATGCACCACTACTCCACCATAGGGGAAGGATGAAGAAGATGATACGGGGTAGTACAGGGAGAGAATAGGTTCAAGAAAGTATTTAGACGCACAAGGACTCAAGGTGGAACCCCACAAATGGTAAGGAGATCACCTCGTCTCTCTCCGCACAAGGAGTCCACTAGCCAAAAAGGAGAAGGAAGTTAAAGTTAGATGAAGAGGCTGAATGATCATAGGAGAGTGCCAGATCTCTACTCCACTTGAGAAAGAAGAAGAGCCAAAATATGAAGAGATGAAAGACAGAGAAGAAGGAGAGAAGGAAACATCTGAAACTACACATGAGACTACCCAGATACTATGCAGACTCCTAACCTTGAAGCTCAAGTTCCAAAAGGGCCAAGGAAAAATAGGATGAGTGGAGAACACATTGCACCACTCATGGATACGCTTAGGAAATATTTTCCATGCACCATTCTCAGAGAGCATGATAGCACATAGAAGGGATTTATTCAGCTGGGAGTTAATGGATGAGGATATGGTGACCGTGTGCACTCGAAAGTAGCTATCATGGTCAATGCACACCCACATGGATGAGCCTAATTTGATGTATACAAGGATTCATGCATGTCGAGACAGCTGAAGAAGGCACCCCAAGCTAGACATATGATAGTAAAGCCTATTGTCATGTCAGATGAATAGGTGAGTAATGCATTGGTCAAAGTCTCAACAAAGTGGCGAGGCCTGATATGGAAAAGGCTGCTACAAGTAGGGTGCCTAGTAATAGATTAAAACTACATATGGGGAAATAGCATGCCTAACACAAGAAAGAGACTTGGCAGAAAAGAAAAATGTTGTATTTATCAGCCTCATAGAGGAAATTGGTGATACTGTTATGAAGGCTAGGCCATACCTAGAACCAAAGGTACCAAAGACATTTCCTTCGGTGATACACTATGTAAGTACCTTAGTAGACCTAGTGCTTGAAGATGAACCTCTGTGTATGTTAGCGCCAAAGGATCTAACACAAGAGGTAGAATGAGAAAAGGATTCAGTGATGTGGAAGATTGCATCCTATGAGGGACTACTGTAAGCACTACAAGAAGAATTGAAGAAAGCAGACCAAGCCTTGAACATCTGCACAACTCCAGAAGAGCTCATCAACATAAGAACTCTAGAGGAGAACAATGAGGTTCGAAAGTGATGAAGGATGACACATTGGGCACATGAAATATTATCAATGGTTAAGTAGAAGCGTGAGGCCCTAGCAAGCAACACACAAGATCCACACAAGAATCAGCTGGAGGAGCTTGGGAAGCTCATTATATAGAAGATGGATTTACTAGAGGGAAGGATGACTATAATGTCAAGCATCGTGTTGGTCCTACAAAATGAAAAAGGGGAAATTGTGAAGGATGAACTTGAGTCCATCATTGTGGACATTCCAGAGAAATTAGAGAAGGCTCTCACTCGAGTGGCAAGCCTTAGAGGCTGAAATAAAAGTGGAGTATCTAGAGTTGATCCTTCAAGATGAGACAAATGAGGCTGCCACATAAAATCATTCTTTATTCATTCAAATTCTTTCGATTCTTTCTATTCAACATTTTTGGAGATACCCATTATCGGGGTGATAATGAGATTATCATGGGGTAATGTTGATCGTGAGAACACACTTTACCAGAACTCACACAAGAAGTCTACGCGGGAAAATAGGCCATGTTCAAGGGCGAAGGGACAAGAAGAACCCATGTGTGCAAGACAAGTTAGCATTCAGGACTTATCCATTTTTGGGCATGAAGATCTATTTTTAGAAGATATTGTGTACAACACACAATGATGCAGAGATGTGTGCACCATGCATTTTCTATTTCGGAGGATCGGATTCATTGCTTTTAAATGGAGATAGTCTAAGAATAGGATTTTCACCTCAATTAACTATCAGTAGTCTATAGATAGCACACTTACATGTGTGGTTATGCATGAAAACAACACATGGCTATTAATAGCATGTGGCCTATTTTGGAATAGATAAGCGGTGAAGGGAAAGTGCCCACCCTATATATATATAGTGAATTACCTGGTAGGGATATGATGGATATAGAGAGATAGATAACAGTGTGTGTGAGAGAGAGAGGGATAAGTAAAAGAGACATGGGCATGTTTCTAGATTACCATATCGATCCATGCGTGCCTCGACATAGATTGCCAGTATTGTAAGAAGCTCCTATTTGATTGTGATAATTAAGAGATGGAAGATATTAACTAAACCTAAGTGCCATTCCTTTGTGTAATTGGGTAGTGCATGTTCTTATTTCTATCATGATTATTGTTTAAACCTATTCTTTCCTAGATCTAGATTTGTCATGCACTATATAATGATGTATTAGTTATGGATCTATATGCTTCAAGTCTTCATCATGTTAACATTCTGCTACAGAAACCCTAAAGAGGGACCTGGTACCTTTGTGCACTTCAGGTGAGTGCTCATTCTAGGCTGAGTGATGTATCAACACATCTAGGGTGTTATCTAGTGAATTCTAGGTTGCATCAATGCACACCAAAAAAATGCAATGCCCGCATACAAGAGCAAGTAATAGACAAGAAATATCGAACAAACAAATAGATAGCCATGGAAGTAAGTAATCCTATAAAATAAATGTTACACATGAAGCACCTTAACATGTTAGAAAGATAACCAATATGTCAAAAGTGTGTATAAACAAATAATTAAAAGTTCTAAGTACAAAATGAAACAATAAAGACCTATGAGAGACAAATTTAGACGCCCCCAAATGACCATTGTAGGGAGTGGTAGAAGGCAAGCATCCATGTTATGTTTAAGAGACCTATGTCTATGATCATAACTAGAAAAATATGTGAACACGCATTTTGGATGGTAAAGATAATGATATACAAGATATCTAACCATCATGTGTAATAAAGCAACCATATATAAGCAAATGCATGTAAGAGTAAAAGTAACCAAGATATGCAACATGTTGTGGATGGGTGAATGGAATCCAAGATGAATGATAGTATCCACATTCCCTCCGAGTTAATGGAGTTATATGTAAGAAGGTTCATTTGGTTTGCCCACTTAGTAATCAAGAATGAACCATAAACGAGAGTGCGTCATCAGGAAATGGTCAAAGTGTGTGTTTGTATCTAACATCATTGTGATGATTGTGTAAGTGTGTTGATTATATGTGACATAAATATGATGTGTGTGTGACCCTTATATCCGAAGCGTGTATCATGATAAGATGATCAAAAGAGTGATAATGTAGCCTAAAGTGTATATCACGATAAGAGGAATAGAGGGAGTGATGATGTAGCCTAAAGCGTATACCACTACAAGATGAAGGAATAGCTGACTATTTAGCCTATAGTGTATGTCATTAACCTATTAATGTCACATGATGGAGGGTTGAATGATGAACGTGTGAGTATGATAAGGTCCATTTGATTAGTAAACCCTCGGCAGTCGAGTATGGACTCGAGGAACTAGAGTGCATCATAGGGTAGTGAGTGTAGCACATAGAAGACAATGTAGTATGTGTGATGAGTAGATGACCATATGATGTGTAAATGCAATGTATAGTAATGTAGTATGTAGGATGAGTAGTATATGATGCTAGATGTGTAGACACTAGAAATGTGACATATGTGTAATGAAGACTAGTATGATGTGAAAAGTATGTATGATATGTGAATGTGTGATGGTCAAAATGATGTAGTATAAATGTAGAATGTATGATGTAATGTGTAAGACATATAACATGAAATGTGTAGAGAAACACATTTTGTAATACCGATTGTGTAGTGTGTGGGGTTCATGTATGCCGTCAATAGTCAAGTGTGAACCAAAGCACAAGAGTGTGTCATTGGGTAATGATGATGCTAAAATGTGTGATGAGTATGTCTAAGCTAGGATATTGATGTATGATAATGCAAATATGATGTATGTGCTAATGCTAATATGGTGGGGGATGTGCTAGATGTTATGCCCCTCAAGTTTGTGTAAATTAATGAACTATACAATGACAATGAAGGATGAAGGTCCTCCATCCGATGCATGTGGTGACGAAAGCGTATGACCATGCTCTAATAGTGGTGGTATATGAGATAGACGTTGTGCTAGTGAATGAATTCTATGTGCATGCAATGGATGAATATATGATCAAGGCCGTGGTAGAGAAAAATGTGTCGATGATGGAGATATACATGATGTCAAACACAAAGGTGAAGGACATCCAAGTGGAATAAACCGAGGTGATGACCTATGTCAAGATGTAGTAATTTTCCTAGGAATGGGTCTATACCTATGTGTAGGACTAGCGGAGTGGTGAGGTCATGTAGATAATGTGTGAGTAGGTGAACTAGGAGTAGATTGCACTTTGAGTAACATAGAATGTAATATGATAGATGATGTAGGTGTTATGATAATTGATGTGTGAGGAGTTGATGACCAAGGATTAGAAGGAGGTATATCATCAATAGAGATAACTTGATTGTTGTGAATGAATTTAAGTCACAAATGATTCATAGAGATGATAGATTGGGACCTATGAATCCAATTGAGACCAAGAAGCATGTTGCACCCATCAACTATGTTTCTAACGAGGAAAGGCACAAGCATAGTAAGAGGACCAACCGTAATGTGTAGTTGGATGACACCAAAGGGTTTTTTCATGGGGTATGAAACTTGTGATAGAGGGTAACCGATAGCCTTAAGAAGTGGAATAGAACATGCACTAATGGACCATGATGGGCCAACCTTAGCATTATCGATGGAAACTGAACTGACATATGCATTAATATATAAGTGGTTAGATGTGAAATTCACATGATAATCATGGTTAGAAAATGAGATGATCGGTGGTGAAGCATCAGTATGTGCAACTAAGAAATAAAGAGCCCTTAATGCTGGAGGAGACACTGTGTGATAGACATGATTAGCATATGAGTCAGTTATTTTTGTATTATGTTTGGGTAGAGGGTTATTAAAAATTTTGAGTTTATAATTTTCATTGATAGGTGGAGATATTGTAGATTCTGGAAGCTCAATTTGACCATTGTCAATCAAATCCTGAATGAGATAGTATAGCTAGTAACAAGGAGAAATGACCCAAGCAACTAAGAAAGTAGATATGTGAAACCCTAGAGTGTAAAGAGAGTTAGAAATAACTCATCCGATTTTATGAGCTTATTATCTTGTGTCGTAGAGATGAATAGAGAAACAAGAGGAGGAAACTATTGTGTTGAGGTTCAAAAAAGTGTAGATATAGATGGACTGGGTACTGGATAGGTATAGGGGCTCTTTTAGATTCCCTAATCTGAGATATGGGCACTTTTCGTCATCTATGAAAAATATCTGTAAACATCCTTTGAAGTGTCACTAAGTGATCTCTTGTGTTTTCTTCCTGCCGCACTAGCTTCACTAGACTGCACAATATGTTGCTGGAAATTAGAAATGAAGATGAGACCTACAAAACCCCAAGATAAGCATCAAACCCCTAAAAAAGAAAGATGCATATGAAGGGGTTAGATTATCCTTAACTGCCATAATGGTGGACTTACTAACTAAGCATTGCACTACATCTCAAACCTGATGTAGTTCTATGTGTGTGTGTATAATCATGCCATAGGTTCTCTTGTGCCAGTCGCACTTTGTGAAAGTAGTGAGCAATAACTATGTGTAGAAATGTAATAAATGGTGGATGGAATAGAATAAAATTCCCTCCTATGATGTGTGATGCAGATGAACCATCCTTTTCCTTGTGATGGAGCTAGATGGATGTAAATGAGCTCTAGATGCCTTAGATGGAATGCAACCTTAGGTGATGGTAGTAGTGCCTAGTGCTTGGTCCCTCATTATGGTCTCATAACTTTATATTTATATGGTTCTCTTGTTCTAATTTCATAATTAACCCCAAAAAGGCCAACCACTAAAAATATAGAATGCTCAAATGGATAAAAAGTGCCCAAAAGATGGAGATAAAGTGGAAAAGGTTCAAGGCACGCCAAACAGACCATGGTGCTGTGGGTGCCCCAAAGACTAGCTCGAGCACCCTAGTCAAGGCTAAAATGATGAAAAATGGAAAAAAATATATACTAGGCATAAAGTGCGAGAGGTCGGAAGTAACAATAGAAAACAATGTAAAATGGCCAAAAGAAGGGGGTTAATTTGTACTTTCTTCACTCAAAAACCATATGAATAGTAGTATGATACCGAGACTAAATAATAACCAAAGTGCATGATTTAGTGTCTACAGTGTTTTTTAATACGGTCTAATTAGTATTTTGTATTTAACTTTGAGCTTGGTATCCCTTAGATAATTTTAGCTATAGAATTATCCTCCTACCAACAAATCTAGCTTGCACATAATTATATTATCCTCGTATCATTATAATAATTCTTAACCTCATTTTTTACTAGATAAGGTATCATATCCTTACTTTCAAACCCTTTAGGTAGATATCCCTCTTCTTTTTATCCCTACCCTCTCACCCTCTACACCTATTTTGTCTTTGTCCACATGTCAACAATGATGATTTTATCACTTGTATATCTTTTTATGGGTCAATAATTTCCTCATAGGTTGAATTTTATACAAAATTATATATAAGAACCCATATATAAGAAATTTAAATGCACTCATCTACTCACTTGGTACTTTTAAGAGCCATATGATAAAATTATCATTTCAAAAGAACTCAAATATCTCCTAAATTACCTTCAAACAATCACAAATCCTCAGAATTGATAAATCCACATCACCTTACCCGCCACCTCACTTCGCCACCTCATCATGACCTAGCCCTAACCCTAAACTAACCTAATTAAGACCCATGACTTGGTCTAGACTCACATCCATAACTAATGCCTCCTTACTCGCACCCCTAAAAGCCGACCTTCTAGCCACTTGACTTGACCAAGCCCGCAACCGATCTCTCTGGGAGAAAAGTAGGAAGGTGGGCTATTTTACTAAAAATAGCCTACTTTTTCCTTACCGATGCCGGCTCCTACTCGACCGCCGCTTGCACGCAACCGCCATCGGCCTCTAGTAAATGGGCTCCCAAACCAAAACAACGGATCGGAATTTCATTTTTAGAGATCACCAAAGGATTTCTGATCAACAGAGAGCATCATGCGAGCGAGGAACAGAGTCCGATCTTCACTGACAGAGCAGAGACGAGTAAAGAAACCAAGTGTTTCAGCAACCAAGGAGATCAACTTGCATCTCGGCCAAAACCAAGAAGTCGATCTTACATGTCCTTTTGTCATAACATTTCTTATGTTTCTTGAATCTCACTCCTCCTAAATCCGCTTTCAATCCACTACCCAACGTGCTATCAGATCTAACTGTCATTCTTTTTCACTCCTAATCATCCCATTTCCTAATACCATCCAAAAAGCCAGCCATTACAAACACCATATGTACCAAGAAGATCCTATAACCCACCGGATCGGTTATCGCAATCGCATTGGCCATCAATAACCGCCATCGGCCTCCGATCAAAATCAAAACCAGCTTTTCCTCTACCTAGCTTTAACAAAATAATTTAATTGATATTTTGCGCTTTTTGTGTTAATTCATATTAAGCAGTAGGGAACTCACCACCTTCAAGGGAAGTTTTATATTTCCCGCCCAAGGCGCTTCTCATTTATTGTTTAATCAAAATCTTGTGGTCTTGTGTTCTTATTTGCAGGTAGTCCTTCCAAGACAAAAAGGAGTTCTCCGCAGTCAGCCTGATCTTTCTCTACGGTACGCGCACACCATCTCGACATTCAACAGGTATTCCTCCTAACCCTAACCTCATCTGTTTCTAAAAGGAATGAAAGGATAGAAGCAACTCTATTCCCAGAAGCCGAAACATTCCGAGAGAAACATTTTGGCACGCCCGGTGGGACCCATTTTGGGTTTCTTTCTCTTGCTTATTTTCATTTTAGGAAGCATATTTGCTGTTGCTGTTTTTGTTATATATTTAGTAAAGAATTTGTCTTGCTTTCCTGGTTTCGCATTAGTGAAAGTCATCTCTCTTGCTTCATCGAATATAATTTTCGATTTGGGTTTAAAACACGTGCATTGCATTCCTGCTTGTTGTTCTCCAATTCTAGTGAACATAGATTAAGTAATAGGTCGTACACGTGGGGGTGATATCCACGGTATTGACAGGAAATTAACCTTAGTTTCACTGCACAACACATACCGAATCACTTCACAATTAACACAACAGCTCAAACATCCCCCCTTTTCCGCGGTATTCCTCCGCCCGATTGAGGTAACCTTTATAAGCCAAAACAAACTTGACATTTCCCTAGGTCTTGTTGTTTAGGATTCTCGACATCATCTTACGTCTAAAGGCATAAGCCCACGATAACTAAAATTAACCCTAGGTTAGTCTCTAGATTTGTGTGTGCCTCTCGCTTGTTTTCAAATCCTGCTTTCTCTCGTCATACTTTGTCTTCTCGTGATCAATAAGTTGATAAACATACTCAACGCTAAAAATCAAATTAGCAGCCTTTTATATCTTCTTATCCTAGACTTTTGACACCGCATCGCTAAGGGACCGACGCCGCTTGATCTATGACCGACACCGGTTACTAAACCGATATCGTTACATCGTCTTCATCACCCCTCGACAAAACAAAGAATTGCCAAATTCACCATTCTCGAGGTTGTTTTTGTTCTCGATAGATTGAAACTTTCCCGTGTGTTCTGGGTCTATGGTTGTCATCACTGAAGCAAGCCGCCGCCATGGTTTCACATGCCTCGCTCTGTGTCTTTGCCTCAATCACCCCTTCACATTCTATAGGAACCCTACTGACACCAAAGAGATCCCCAAATTCCTCGTAGAGACAAGGACTTTGCCAAATTTCTGATGCTAATCCTGCCAAATACTGCATAATACTATTTGTCTCATACCCCGACCGTACGCCCGATGGTCACCTCCTTATCGGCATGCCTATTAGTATAGCTGCTCATTTAGCTCCCACTCCTCCCGATAACAATACCTTACTTCCCGCATCACTAGCCCCGCCTCCCAATCCGACAGCCTTCAGGTTCATACGACCCCGATTAGCTTTCCTTTGTTAACCTCGACCTCACGATCGCTACCACCAACCGCCCCTATCTCATCTCTCTTCGCACCACTCCATTCATGACTTACTCTCTCGCCACCTATTCACACGAGCTTTCTTCTCAAGCTCCGCCTACCTTTTCATTCCCATACACGTATCCAAAGAACCTCAACACCTTATATGGGACATCCCTATTCTCAGGCACCATCACCTCATCCAACCACAGATTTCATCAAACAAATGATGGACAAAATGCAAAACCCGAGGCTTCCGCTTTCGTGAAGTCGTAGCTACTTCGACATACGAGCAAGTTTGTTTCGGGAGCCCATTCACCCTTCTCGTCCCTCTTCATTCATATCCTCCTCAATGGGAGTTGCCAAAGTTTACTCGCTTTAACAAGAAAGAGGATCCTCAACAACACTTCATGATCATTTAGACATGCTTGTTATTTGATTGCCCATGATGATGCCTCATTACTCCGCACCTTTCCCATGTCCTTATCAGACTCGCTTGAGTGGTACAAAGGCTTTAACCCAAAGACTCAATCTTCTCTTTAACCAACTAGCCCAATCTTTCGGATCATTTCTCCATTAACATCAAGCAAGAAAGTATCTATCACCGACTTCTATGCCATCCGACAATTTGAAGACGAATCTATCGCAGATTTCGCTGACGATGGCGGGCCTTATCAACCAACTTACGTATGCCTTGCCTCAAACCGAACTCATCGAACTATTTACGCGGCCTCGCGCTAAGCACATCTCCCCTACCCTCCAAATTCAAACTTTCCGCACATTCGACGAGGCCTTTACCATGGCTCTAAGCTAGAAATTCGAGCCTTAGAGAAGAGAAATTGCGTCACAGAACAAAACCCCACTTCCGAACTCCCGATTCTACCAACAAGCCAAACACCACCACTCCTCACGCGTCCACTTCTTCTAAATCAAAAGGAGCTGTCCACGCGGTAATGGTCAAATCTCAAACACCGTCCAATACTCCGCCGAAAACCACTTATAAGTACAAAGCCGAGCCCACCAATTACACTCCTCGGGAGAAACTTATGGCGCATCCTCGAGAAATTGCTCAAAGCCGGGCTATCACCTTGCCCCTCGTTAAACCTCACTGGGTTTGACTCCACCCGCGCAATACCTTCCCGTACAAAGAAAATGACTTTTGTAACTTTCACCGCGTAAAAGGACATAGTCATGAAAACTGCAAGATGTTGAAAAACATAGTGCAGAAATGGTCGACGCAGGGATATAACCTCGATAATCCTAACGCCCGCTCGCTAACCGAAATCTGAAAATTTTCAACAAGCCATTCCCGAATCACTCGGCCAACAAGAATGTGAACCAAGATATCTTAGCCGAGGAGAGTGTTCATGAGATCCATGCAGCTTTCGATTCTCACCAAAAGCCTCTATTGAAAAAAATTTTAAATCAAGCCTCTCCACCAACACAGAGTTTGAACCTCCTTCACCACCATCAAGCCAAAGTGAAATCATTCCTTTACCCATAAAGAGTTAACTCGCCTGACTTCTCTTCTCATCAACGAGTCTTCTTACACCACATCCCTACAAGACCGTGAGCGATGCTATCTAATTTATCTATTTCCCAAACGTCCCTTCTACCACTTTGCTACACAAGAGGAAGGCTCGCCACTCCTTTTGACATCCTTAGACGAGAAATCTCTTACACTAACATCACCACATTCTTTAAACGTGACAGATCCCTCGAACACGCCTCCTACCTATTAGTCCTCATCGCCTAAATCTTTTCAACGACCGGTTGACCTCTTAACATCTATTGATACAAAGGCCTCATCTACCTCCCGTGTCACACCCGCAATGGACTGGAATTACAACCCACCTTTCTTCCGTACTCAAAATTACAAATCACACTGAGACTGCCATTCCACGTAAGATGACAGCCCTATGGGAACGCTTGAGTACCCCTTTTCTACTCAAATGCAAATGACTCGATCCCGATGTCTCCACCATATACCCGAAGTGCTACGTGCTTAAAATGCCCCCGCTCTCGCCTTCACCCCCTCACCTCTACCAAATGCCCCGTCCACTTCTATCAACTTAACCAGATCTTCCCATACGCTGGGACCTCACCAATGCCCAGCCTAACGCACCCGCCTAAGCGACTCGATCTATCCAAAATAAATCCGCTCCGCCACCTAGAGACAAACTCAATCCCTACCCCTATCACAATCAAAACCATCATCGTCATACCTACCTTCCATATCGGGACCCCATCCTCTACCTTACATCAATATATCATACCTCCCGCGTTTTCTTTAGAACAACTTACGCCTTCCGCACCTATACAGAAATTCCAGTGGTATAAGAACACCGCTACTCCGCGATCCCGTCCACCTATCAACCCTAAACAAATACCATCATCAAAAGATTTGTTTTCGCTACTCCTATTTCCCGTGGTTGTTTTCTCGATACCACGCCATCTCGCGCCTCATCATCCAACATAGCTTCGCGCCAAAGAAATCACGTTTAGTAAAAACCATGTATCAACACCCTCGCTAAACCGCCACCCATACGAACTAACCACGCCCAAACATTACCAAAACCCACACAATCAATACCCTCATCCTCTTCCGATTTTGACCCACTCAAAGGATCTTACGCCAAAATCCTTGCTATGTTGGTGGAGAATGCGACCATTTCCCTACCTCCACTTAGACCTTATGACCCGCCTAAGCCCCGACCTATGGATTACGATGAGTCTAAAATCTGCGCTTATCACCGCACACCAGACATGATGTGGAGGGATGCAAAGCTCTAAAACCATCCTTCGCCAAATACCACCTCTCCCTGATAGAAAGATTAAGAAAGACAACTTACGAAGGGAGAGACCTTTAGTTTCCATTCCCTCTCCTATACCATCTGTCCCCGCCTCACCAAGATCTATCATTATTACAACCCCACCTCAAGACCATGAGTTATCCCCACCATCTTCCTCATCTCAGTCTACGAGATTAATATGATTAGTGTCGCTACTCGAGGCGTAAAAACAATGGGAAAGCAAAAGAAAACACACTGCGGCATCTCTTTCTCCGTCAAACATCCCGATTGCACCACCACCTAAAGTGGTCATTCGCGACCCGCCTATCCTGCCTCTAATGGCATTGCCCACCGAAATATGATTAAACAGCCTTCACCAATCGCCCGTAAAATGACACCGTATGATCTCATTCGACTTCAATCTCATCGACAAGCTCTCGCTGAGATCCTTCAAGGGATAGAGGTTTTACCTAATGAAACCCCGCCTCTACCTCCATTCTAACACCCAATCACGCTGCTTCTCTCACCAAACAACCCACCGCCCCAACCACTTCGCCTCTCGCACAACAAGCCGCTGCAGCTGGCTCAAGATGAAATTGTCGACTTTGGTACAAAGATCCCGACTCGCCTTTTTCATCTCCGCTTACGTCCGGACATTCGAGTACGCCGGGTTATGATTGACGGGGCGCTAGCCTAAACATCATCTCTTCAAAAGCCTTCCAACAGATGAACATCCTTCTAGTTGCATGTGCAACCCCATCATGTCATGGTCATTCAATGACGCTATTACTTCTACCTTAGGCACCGTGATCCTCAACATTCGCGTAGACCACGTACTTTACCCGAACTCTTCTATGTCCTCGAGGGAGAGTTCCAATATAATATATTGCACGGGTCGCCCTCGATCCGAGCCATGGGATGCGTTCCTCAACATTACATAGATGCATAAAATTTGAGTACGAGGGAAGTCTTACACCGTAAAAGCTGACCCTCCCCTTTAAAACCTCGCAATATGTTATACCGCCCTAACGATGTGCTTATACCAATCAAGACACCCATACATTCAACTCAACCGTCCTCCTCAAATGTACCTCAACCATCCACCCCAACCGCGCCTACGCCTTCAATCGATGAAACCACCATCGCAAAACCACTTCCCTTCCCGCAGCCTAACATTCCAACCTCCGACCCTTAGTAGATGTTTTTCAATTACCTTACGCTGGGAGTACCGCCTATATAACGTTAGTTCTTTCCCTACCCCGCAGAGTACGGACAATTACATGCACATCCCACCTACGACCGTCGCGTGGGGAGATAATCTCTACGACCACCCTATCACGCCGCACTAACCTAACGTATGGGGTGTGTTGACGCATCCTCCATTACCCCCGAACCTCCTCTTGGTGTGGTTCCTTTCCAATCCGATTTTCAATACTTGACAAATCGCGCTTCGCCTCACCTTCTTGACTACTGGCCATGCGTGGAAAGGCTTTGGTTTTGGCCTTTACGAACAAGGCCGACATACACTCATTCCCGTGACTACCCGTAAACATAATGATCGCAGCGGTCTCGCTTTTCCCGAAACACCTACACAGAGACACCTCCGTCACCGTATCCCGGAAGAAGAAGACGCCGCCCTACCAAACCATCATCACCCACTTTGCCATCATCACCACCCACGTAATCTATAGACTCGAATCCATCCCCTAACTTTTTTTTTTTTTTTTTCATAAATGCTATCTTCATAGGTCCTCTCACTTATCAACGCGATAATGAGGACCCATCTTCTCTTCCCCTTCTCGTATCCGCATACATGATCAAGAGGATTCGCTTTGATTAATGTTGTTGAATGCCAGATGACGACTCCATCCTCACTTACCTCGCGCGATGATTCTTATATTCAACGAGCCTTACCATCTCAAACCCAAACTATGCCGAACGAATCTACCATAGAAATCAATATCCACACGGAGGAGGATCTCTCACATTGTGAAGATTGACAATCCCTTAACACATCGTAACAAGCCGCCTTTACTACCTTTCTCCGTGCTCGTAACCAAGCTGCATGGTCTTACGCCGACATGCCAGAATTGATCCTACTATCGCCGTCCATAACATCACCCTAAACCCCGATTCCAAACCAAATAAACAAATTGAGAAAATGCATCCACGCATTGCTTCTCGTCAAAGAGGAGCTCCAACGACTCCTTTCTCGCTTTCCTTCATCTTGCCTATCGACTATCCTCAATGGATTTCTAACATCGCACTGCTACACTAAAGCGACAGGGGACTTCTGATATGCACAGATTTCCGGATCTTAACCTCGCTTGCCCCAAGGATGACTTCCTCCCAAGTATTGATCAACTTGTTGATCTCACCATGGGCCATGAAATGCTTTCTCTCATGGATGGCTTTTCAGGATACAACCAAATTTTGGTTGCCCCTGCCGATCAACACAAAACTACCTTCATAACTCCGTGGGGAACCTTCTGTTATCGTGTCATGCCATTTGGCCTTAAGAATGCCGGGCTACTCTATCGCCGGCTATGACCTACATTTTTCATGACATTATGCACACTATCCTTGAAGACTATGTCGACGATCTTCTCGGCAAGTCTAAACATCGTAGTGAACATCTCGATGTTTTAACCATTATTTTTGATCGCCTGTTACAATATTCTGTCCGCCTTCAACCGAAGAAATGTGTCTTTGTGTTCTTTTCGGGAAAACTTCTTGGCTTTATCGCCTTTTCATGGGGCATCGAGGTCGATCCATCTAAAGTCAAAGCTATCCTAGAAATGCCCCCACCCAAAAATCTCAAACAATTGCGTAGTTTACAAGGTAAGCTCCAATCTATCCGACGTTTCATCTCCCAACTCTCGGATCGGTGTCAACCTTTCCATCACCTCCTTAAAAAGGATATTGCATTCCAATGGAGCGAAGAATGTCACCAAGCCTTCGAAGCTCTCAAATCTTATCTCTTGCAGCCACCCGTGCTTATCCCACCCCAAGACAACCGCCCTTTCTACCTTTACCTTTCCGCCACCGACCACGCTGTAGGAGCCATGCTTGCACATCGTGACTCGAGAATCACGAACAAGCCGCTTATTATATAAGTCGTACTTTGGTGGACTATGAGACTAGGTACACACATGTAGAAAAGGCCTTGCCCTATCATTCGTGGCCACCAAACTCCGACACTACCTTCTAAATCACAAGACTTTCGTCATCACCAATACAGCACTCCCATCCATTACATGTACGCCAAACCTCATCTCGAACCAACGCATTGCTAGATGGCTCATGCTTCTCGCCGACCTCGACCTTGAGTTTATCCACCAAAATCAATCAAAGGACAAACCATCGCAGACCAACTTCATGGACGCTCCTTTACCGGGAACAATTTACCAATTTCACATTTCCCGACGAACTCATCGCTACTCTTTCCTCACAGAGGAGTCGTACTCAATGACCTCTTCTTCGATGGATCTAAATGCCAGCCGCGGCGGAGGAGCCGGCGTTGTTCTCATTCCTCTCAACGCTGAACCTATGCCTCTTTCATTCCGACTTGATTTCCTTGCACTAATAATACAAATGGAATACGAGGCCCTTGTTCTAGGTCCCAAGTCATGTACACTTAGGTATCAAATCTATCAACATTTTTGCGACTCTCAATCGTAGTCAATCAAGCTATGGGCGTCTACCAATGCAAAAACGAGGAACTTCAAAATACAAACACTACGTGGATTCACTTCTAGCTTTATTTACCCACTATTCTATACAAACCATTCCCGCTCCACTAACAAATTTGCATGGATACTATGGCTTGCTTAGCCTCGCAAATTCCCGCCGCGCTAACCGACTCAATTATTCGTCGTGGTCCAACAACTTTTTGCCCCATCCTATTCAACCCCGGTAGTTTGTATGATAAATACCGTGTCCACTAATTCACAGATACCCGTACCACCAATTCCACGACTACCTTACAATCTCTCGTCCCTCCCACCGACCTTACTAGTAACGGCAAACGTGCTTTTCTTAAAAGTGTTTCGCGTTATGTATGTTGTCATGGGGGACTCTCTATAAACGTGGCTTTGATGGTATCCTCCTTCGCCGCCTAATCAAGCGCGGAGGCCACTCATACCATCCAACAGTCCATGACGGTATTTGTGGTGGACATTTTAGCGGCCTTCGCTGTGGCCAAACGAATCCTTCGCCTTGGTTATTATTGGCCTACTTCAATAACGATCGCTACGAATATGTTAAGCGTTGTGTTATGTGTCAAAGAACATGCCAACCTTCAACATACTCCTAGCCACCCGCTCCAGATCGCTTCGAGATCTTTGCCCTTCTCACAATGGGGTTTAGACCTTATTGGTGAGATTCACCCAACCTCTTCACAACGCCACCGCTGGATACTCACAAATGACCGAATATTACACAAAATGGGTGGAGGCTATTCCACTCATTTCAATCAAAAAGAAAAAATTGTCGAGTTCATTAACCACCACATTATCTCTGTCGCTTTGGTGTTCCTCATCGCCCGATAATGATAATGGAAAATCTTTCAAAACAAGTTGTTGCAAGACCTTTGTGACAACTTTGGTATCAAACTTAGTTTCTCATCACCTTACTATCCACAAGCCAATGGGCAAGCCGAGTCCTCTAATAAAACACTAACCAAAATCCTCATGAAAGTTGTCAATGAATCCGAAGAAATTGGCACGATCACATTCCCTTTGCCCTTTGGGCTTATCGTACTAGCATTCGTACTCTACTAATGCCACACCTTTTTTTTCGTATACGGTACACGAGGCTGTTTTGCCTCTCGAAATACAAATACCCTCCCTTAGAATATCTCTTCAGATATTCTCACCAACGATGATTTCCGCCAAGAGCGGTTAGCCCAATCGAGCTTCTTGACGAACGCCGCCTTACACCTCTTGATCACCTTCAAATCTATCAAAAACGCATTAAACGTGCTTATGATAAGCGACTTCATGAGCGTACTTTTAAGGTCAGTGATCTTGTTCTCAAAGAGAATCAACATGTAACCAAACTAGAAAAGAGCAAACGTGGAAAATTTGCTCCCAATCGATTGGGCCTTATATAATCACTCATACCTATGGATCTCGCACTTATCGCTTAGCTTCGCTTAATGGTAAACCCGAGCTCAACTCCTTAATGCCTCGCATCTTCGACCATTCTACCGTTGAAATTAGTATTATATCACTTATCTACCTCGCCGCTCGTCCTTGAGCTCACTTACCACTACATACACTCTGCTTCCTACACTTCATAATAACAATCAAGCTCACATAGTTTGATCCTCACCTCCTCCTCGATGATGCCTTCCCTTTTTAGTCTAGTCCATGACTTCAAAGTATTAAAATAAGCCGTATTCTTATGGGATTTTCTTGAGTCAAACTTCCTACTAACTAGATGCTTCACGCCAAATGAACATCTAGTCATTTAAATTAAATATAGATCGCTCCTCGAAGGACAAATTTATATGCCGAACTATTGCTGCTATTATATATAGATCGCTCAAGGACAAGGACAAATTTATGCATTACAATCATATTCGCTACTATAAATAGATCGCTTCCTCGAAGGACAGCTATACACAAATAGCCTTTTTATCGAAGCTTCTCGCATTGATCACCTTCGTGAAGACCTCAAGAATAATACAATCAATATCCCCGTAGACTTCCCGCGATCGATCACTTACATTCAATAAAAGAAAAGCCTCATTCAAAAGGACTTTTGAGTCATGGACTTGTCTATTTAGGGTAGGTTCTCTTTTTCGCCGAGCACTCACTTTGTAATAAGTTCTCACAGACTTCGCTTATATCATCCACCTCACCTCACCACTTGTTTCAACTCAAGGGATGTGACGTATATCCGATATATTGTGATTATACAACTCTTTTCACCTATCGACTTCTCGCCTATGCAAGGTACCTAGGGATTCAAGCTCATCCTATGTTAATATGTGGTTTGTTTAGCTCTTCTCAACTACGGGACACTCTTTCCTCTTTGCCTCGCATCTAGGATTGTGTGTTGATCTTAATCAGAACATGGTTCCCTTCTATTTGGGTAAGCTAACTTTCGCTTTACCTATACCTACATCAACATCGCCCATACCTTACCAACACCAACAACATTACCCTATCAACATCAAAATCTTATCAACCAACAAATTGCCTAACCATACCCAAATTGCCTGAATTCACCTTTCCCTGGTCCTAAGGGAGAACTACATCGGTCTGAGGCCCCTCCTTGCTTTGAGCAATGGGCTATGTAGGCAAGACTTTGAGACATGGGGTCTCCCAAGGTTAGCTCGACCATCCCCTACCATAACCTATCCCGTGTGTGGTGAATATAAATATTTTTGTGTATTTCTATTTAATCACAAATTTCTCTTTATCCTTTTTCAAAACACCGAAAATCAAAACACAAACAATCTTATTATTATCGTAACTCAAATCAACATACATATTCAGCTTTTATTTAGATGTTAAACAAATACATCTTCTCTATCATCGACACGCAGTCGGCATCCTTATTTATTCTTATACCTTGCTAACATTTACTCGCACTCTCACGCCTCATCCCGAACTAGGCGATGATCGTGATTGCCGACCCCTCTCGCCGGCCTCTTCGTCCTCAAAGGTACCACGGCTATTGGTACCGCCACCGATCCGCCAATCTCTCTCAGTAACATATGAATACGCCTCTCGCATGGAGGACTTCAGCCTCTAGTCTCCCGCCCGTGACTCCGCAACCACTAACAATCCTCTTGTCTCATTCACTCGCGCTGAGCTCACAACCAAACGCCGCAGACGATCCTCTCTCGCTGTAATCACCACTATGTCGTGGCGCCACGTACACCTCGCAGCTTCGCTACCCACCATAATCTATAGGCCTCTCGCTGCTCCCGCATCCATTACCCTGCGATCGGCTGCTACCTCTTCAGGCCCTTCTGGAGGTGTTGGCCGGGGAGGTGAGAATGCTGCCTCGGCGTCGATCCTCATATATGGTCTATAAGCCAGGGGTATATCCTGCACAAATCCAAATTGTCGCCGCACGCGATCTATAGGAATCCTCTCATACTCACCCGGCCTGTGCCTTGCGATCCACCTCAATCGCTCTACACCCCTCAACTCCTCAGCTATGTTCTCTGTTACCATATAGTTTCCATATGGCCTCCAACAGATATCCGCAACCGTCACTCTCTCCCATACCTGCCTGTAATACTCAATATCACCCATCACACTGATCTCGCCTCTTGTTCTGCTTGGACCCATCGCCTCAATCCCAACCTCTCGTATCCTGGCCTCTCCTTCGATGGATCGGGCCTATTGTCGCACACAAACAATGTGCTCATAGCCCAACAAAGGTAATAAGTATGAACTATCCAAAGTTGTCGCCCCGTGATTTCGCCTACAAGCCCATAAACCCCCTCGTATAGCTCCGCCAAATATGCAGTGCCTATGCAAACGTAATGCCTTTTCTACCATCTCCCAAATAACACACATCAATGCCTTTGAAATCTTCCCCTTCCGCCTCTGTAATGCATAATACCCTACCGCTATCATTAATATCATCCGCTAACCTTGTGTCTCCTCAGGTGTGCCGTATACATTACCCCATATGTAAACGATAAACTCACTGTGTCAAATCTCGTGCGTATGGACCAAATACTCACCAAGTTATCGCTCCCCGTGCCGCGCTAGTAGTGCCTCGATATACTGTTCTCCTGTAATAGGAGTCTCAAAATCCAAACACATCTTCCAATGTTACCGCTATTTCACCGCTTGCAGATAGAAGGTATTTGTCTCGGATTCCATCTTTCAATCAACGCTCGTAATATACCATGGTTACGTGCGATTCGTGAATAATAACGGATTCCACTTAACCCCAAACGATTTATCAATGTCCATTCTCATTGGTGTTACATCCGCTGATTCGTGATAACAGCTGCTGCACACTATCATTCATCCTCAATCCCGCTCTCGCCGCATACACCAAAACAACAAACAACCATTCAATCCGCTGTGGTTTTTTCAAACATTCTCGAAATTCTCCAAGAATCGTGGTATTTCGCTTATACATAACCGATATCGGCTTGAATAACCGATACCGGCTTCTCCTAACCGCTACCGGCCACTCCAATTATATACACCTTCCTAAAAACAACCACCTACGATACAATAATTTTCTCGCTTTATTCCTTTTTATACATACAAACATACCTGCAACCCCGATTGCCTACCTCCCGTAACACTTACCTCACTCGCAACCCTTGTTATCATGTTTTCTTTCTCATATCTACCCACCTACTCTCCCCATCTTATTCACAAAACATGCAAAGAGTTAAATCACAAACAAAATGATACCTCTGGGTCATAGCAGCTGAGGTGGCCCTTGTCTCGCCTCTCCCGCCTCGCTCGCCGGATGCTTCTCTCGTTTCGCCATGATCACCACCCTTTTTAACTTTGTCTTTCTCGCTTTCTAAATCTCGGATCACATTCACTTTCCTTGTCTCTTTCCTCCTTCTCACCCAAATCTCTCATGCAAATACCTGCCTCGCCGCCAAAAAGCGCCGCTCGTCGCTCACAGTATTTAACCTCTTACATGGCTCTAAAATTAACACTGAAGTCACCACCCTAGCTTTTCTATTTTTAGAAAAGCTCATACCTAAATAACCTAGATCGGGTCATATAACCGATATCGGTCATATAACTACCGACATCGGTTACCTAACCGATACCTGTTACACACTCGCGCTTTTGAAACAGGGTTCTTTTCTTCATTTCTCATCTAAATTTTTGTCGCGCCCGCCTCTTTGCCTGCATAAACAACACAATTTACCACATTTGTTCATCCACCACACATAGCATTATAATTTCATTAAACATCATTTATTTTATACAAATACACAACCATCAACTACGAATATCGAAACTATCAATCTCTACATCATTCGATCCAACTCATCGCTATATATATCACAATGTCACAAAACCAACAATTCATCACATCACATATCATTCATACATACGTATAAAAAAAAAAAACATCAACATCATCCATCTATCAACATATCAACTAAAACTTATCATACATTACATATTACCAACCATTAACAAAATATTTAAACACATTTTTAATACGCATTTAGGATCAAAACATCGCTCTCTATATATATACCAGCTTTTCAAAATACAATGTGCCCTAACATCGGGCCTCTGTGATCTCATAATATACCAAAGCCGCACGCAGCCGCAATACCTACTAAAATCTCGACTCGCTCGCAGCCGGTCTCTCATATCAAAATATACTCGCTCGCAGCCGGATCAAATGTACAACTCAGATTTCGCTCGCAGCCGATATATAATAAATAAATGAATCAATGCAATGAATAAGTGTCGCACGCACGCCTCTATCAATACAACTGCCGCAGACCGGTGCCGTGTCCCTATACAAAACCATGTCGGGATCTATCGCCTTCTCCCACCGCCCCTGCACCTCTCCCGCTGGTCCCTGTGGTGCCTCTCGCCTCCTCGCCTCGCACACGGACACGCCACCGTGGGCTGCCTCTCCCCGAGATCTCTCTAGCCGCGAGGTCTCGCCTATGCGCCGCATACGCTGATACTCACTCCGTATATCAAGAATATCTCGATAATATCGGGCCTCTCGCTCTAACCTCCATATAGCGATCTCACGCCATCAAGGAGCTGGGCCGGTCCTCTGCACTCCAACACCAATACCTCGAGCTCGTACTCGCACTCGGGCCGCGTGGTGCCGCTCAGGCTGCCGCTGTACTCGCACTCGTGGCCGTGGTGCCGTGGTGGTGCGCCGTGCTCGCACTTTGTACTGTGGTGGCACTGTGGTGCTGGTGGTGCCGTGGTGGTGCTACTCGTGCTCGTGCTCGAGCTCAAGCACTGCCTCGTAAGGCCCCTATCTCAGTGCTCACAGAGCAGCCTAATGCGCCCCTCGTAAGAGCCGCACTCACTCTCTCGAGCTGATCGATCTCTCTCTATAATGCAGCCTAAGTCCTGGCTGGCAGAAAGCGTACTATCTCGCTGCTTTCTCGCCACCTACCACACCCCGTATGCTCCTGCACTGCACTCATCATCCACACCTCACCGCTGGTCTCTCCGCTACCTGGCCTGGGATCAAAAGGCCAGTGGCGCCGGCAAGTGGGGCCTCTACATCATCCCTCCCGTACCGAGGGAGGGAGGTGGCTCGCCCCTGCCGTAGCCCCATCTCGCCGCGCACTTCTCTCTAGGGGTATCCGCCAGCATTTCTCCCCTACTCCGTCCCGCTATCCGTAATGTATACTGATCAAAGCGCAGCGCACTGCACGCGGCTCCTCTGCCAGCCGGTGACTCTCTAGGGTCTCCATACAATGTCTACCGCCGTAAGGCCCTCTGCAAGTGTCTATAATAGACCACATCCCGACTGCAACAATCGCCGTGGCTGGCCCACGACCCCCAACCACCTCTCGAAAGCCATATCGGATACGACTCCACCCGTGGCCCCGCTCGCCGAGGTAGCCCTATCGCCTCGATGCATACGATGTGCTCGTATGCCCAACAAAGGCAACAAAATGTAGAACAAATACCAAATCGCTCTCCGCGATAGCCCCATAACTCCTCAGATAATCGCACTGATATACACGGTGCCTGTGCATAACAGTGTGCTCCTCCACCATCTCCAAAGCAGCACTCCCATCAATGCTCGTGGGAAGCGGCCTCCCTCGAGTCCGGGAGGGCGAAGCAGTGTGATCCCAACCATCATCAACACCGCCACCCGTGGTTCGTGATTTATGCGCACGGTATATGTCACTGCACTCCGATACTCGCGCGCAGAGTAGGTCCGCAGCGCGGCCGCATCCCCAAAACTCGCAGATGCCCCCATCGCAGCTTCGACCTACTCGAAGATCGCTTCTCCTCGATCGGTAGAGCCGCAGGATGCGATACACATCCTCTAATGTGACGGCCATCTCTCCTGGCCGGGCAGATGGAACACATTGCCGCCGATCCCATCTCTCGATGAGGGCGACCATCGCCGTGATCCTCTCTATCGCTCTGCACTCGACCCCGCCGAGTCCCACCTCGCGCATGATGGCCCAATGCGCCGCCGATACGTGTGGCCTCATCCGACTCAATAGTGGAGGCATCCTATCACGCATCGTCAATCGCCGACGTGCCTCGCAAAACCAACCCACATTCTTAGACCTACTTTTATTATAACATCTACTTTACCATCTAAACCCCTTTTGTAACACCCAAAACCTAACCCCACACCTAACCCTTCTCCACCCCTAAACCAACCCCCACACCGACCCGCAACCCAACCCAACCCCACACCTAACCCTTCTCCACCCCTAAACCAACCCCCACACCGACCCGCAACCCAACCCAAAAACCCCTAACCCAACCACCACCCCACACCAACCCCCACACCACCCGCAACCCAACCCAAAAAACCCTAACCCAACCACCACTCCCACACCTACCCTTCTCCACCCCTAACCCAACCCCCACTCCCAACCCAACCACACCCCAAAAACCCCAACTCCCACTCCCAACCCAACCCAACACCCCAAAAAACAATCAACCCAACCCCCAACCGACGCCGGCCGATACATGACCGACGCCGGTCACCAACAACCCTCCCTTCCCCTAAAATTGCGCGACCGATGCCGGTCGCCTAGTGACCGACATCGGTCACTGTCCTCTCTCGGAGCCGAACCCCCGCGCGGCCCCCAAAACCCATTTTTTCCTATTTCTACCCATTTACCCGCCCAAAAGCCCTCCAATTTTACTCACCTAGCCGCATTACCCTATTTTACCTCTCTACCCTCTCCGTTTTTCAAATTACCTCCATTTACTCCTTATTTCCTACAAAATACAAATTCCTACCCAAACCCCCCATTTAGCCTAATAACCATTTCAATGCATAAATCACGAGTTTAGAACCTACTCGGATGACGACACACACGTCGCCGTGGTGGATGGGTGGTGGCGGTCCACCGGTCCAGCCTCTCAGCCTCCTCCCTCCTGTGCTATGGCTCCAATCCCGATCTATTGGGGTCCCGCCAATCACTCGCCGCCTCCTCCTCAATCGGGCCCACTATCAACTCTCTCCGCCAATCAAATAGCTCCACCTCACTCAATAACCTCCAAATCAACTCTCACGCCGACAAGTCGCTTTGGTTTGCAAATTTTCTAAAGTGACAATGACAGGCCGTATTTTTCTTTTTATAGGTTTTTCGACCTTAACCGATGTCGGTTTAATTTTGCCCTAAGAAACCGGTATCGGTCCCTTAACCGATATCGGTCATGCAGAATCGACATCGGTTCTCTACCCAACTTTCACCCCATTCTTTGCCCTTATTTACTCCTTGCCTCTTTTTCACCAATATCGCCTCCGTCCACCTTTGCTGCACAACATCTGTTCACTTGTCCAGCCTGACCTACGGCCTCGCCTCAACCTACCTATTCGCCCGACTCTAAGGCCTCGCCTCAACCTACCAATTGCCCCGACCTAAGGCCTCAACCTACCTATTCGCCCGACCCAAGGCCTCAACCTACCACTTCGCCCGACCTAAGGCCTCCTCAACCTACCATTCGGCCCGACCTAAGGCCTCAACCTACCAATCGCCCGACCTGGCCTCTCACCTACCAACCTACTTCGCCCGACCTAAGGCCTCAACTCCCAAGGCCTCGCAACTCTACCTATTTGGCCCGACCCAAGGCCTCAACCTACCTATTTGCCCGACCCAAGGCCTCAACCTACCACCATTCGCCCGACCTAAGGCCTCAACTCTACCTATTTGGCCCGACCTAAGGCCTCAACCTACCTATTGCCCGACCTAAGGCCTCGCCTACCTATTCGGGCCCGACCCAAGGCCTCAACCTACCATTCGCCCGACCCAAGGCCTCGCCCACCCACCTACCTTTCGCCCGACCCAAGGCCTCAACCTACCTATTCGCCCGACCCGAGGCCTCGCCTCTAACCATTGGCCGACCCAAGGCCTCAACCTACCCATCTAACTCCGACCTGTGGCCACCGCCCAACCACTTGGCCCCAACCAAGGCCGTATCACTTCCATACCATACCCACAATCAACGTTTTATTTTATACATCCATCATGTACCTTGTGTTCAATCGAGCTCACCTGCTCGTGTTTTAGCATGATTAGGGTCCTCGACTTGATCTGTCGACCAACTTTTTGCCTGACTCTAGACCGTGACGTTTATCTCAACCAAACCAACCACTGCACGCCGAACATGCCTAAACGCTCCCGTACCTCACCGTTATATACCCCGAGCTACTTCCTATGCCTCGATACCGTGATTATATCACCTTTGCTTGGATAAACTATCGACCTTTGCCTATACATTGTTGGTTTGCTCACAAATCATGTACCCTAGTCGTATTTACATCGCATTTCAACGCGCGCCCGCTTCCTCGACCTACCCCACCATCTCACCATCATCTCTACACCATTTACCCTTTATCAACCCTATCCCTGATTTCACGCGATCTCAATCTGTGATAGATTTGAGGGGGATTACCTATACCCTTAACAGGGGAAACCACTTCATATTATTGTCCGCGCAGCTTTACAAAACAAGCTACACGACAATAAGGGGCTAATGTAGACACCAAATTCGTGTCTCACGACCCCTTGTGACCCGCATCCCATTTCGCAACCTAACCTCATTACCTAAACTTTACACAATTATTTATTAATCACCTTGTAATTGATAAATCCACATCACCTTACCCGCCACCTCACTTTGCCACCTCATCATGACCTAGCCCTAACCCTAAACTAACCTAATTAAGACCCATGACTTGGTCTAGACTCACATCCATAACTAATGCCTCCTTACTCGCACTCAAAGCCGACCTTCTACCACTTGACCAAGCCCGCAACCGATCTCTCTGAGAAAAGTTAGAAGGTGGGCTATTTTACTAAAAATAGCCTACTTTTTCCTTACCGATGCCGGTTCCTACTCGACCGCCGCTTGCACGCAACCGCCATCGGTTCCTCAGTAAATGGGCTCCCAAACCAAAACAACGGATCGGAATTTCATTTTTAGAGATCACCAAAGGATTTCTCGATCAACAGAGAGTATCATGAGCGAGGAACAGAGTCCAGATCTTCACTGACAGAGCAGACGAGTAAAGAAACCGTAAGTGTTTCAACCAAGGAGATCAACTTGCATCTCTTGGCCAAAACCAAGAAGTCGATCTTACATGTCCTTTTGTCATAACATTTCTTATGTTTCTTTAATCTCACCCTCCTAAATCTGTTTCAATCCACTACCCAACGTGCTATCAGATCTAATGGTCATTCTTTCACTCCTAATCATCCCATTTCCTAATACCATCCAAAAAGCCACTATTACAAACACCATATGTACCAAGAAGATCCTATAACCCACCGGTTTTGCTTATCGAACCGCACATCGGCCATCAATAACCGCCATCGGTTCCTCCGATCAAAATCAAAAACCACCTTTCCCTACCCACTTTTAACAAAATAATTTAATTGATATTTTGCGCTTTTTGTGTTAATTCATATTAGCAGGGAACCACCACCTTCAAGGGAAGTTTTATATTTCCTGGCCCAAGGCAGCTTCTCATTTATTGTTTAATCAAAATCTTGTGGTCTTGTGTTCTTATTTCGCAGTAGTCCTTCCAAGACAAAAAGGAGTTCTCCGCAAATGCCCGATCTTTCTCTACGGTACGCGCACACCATCTCGACATTCAACAGTATTCCTCCTAACCCTAACCTCATCTGCTTCTAAAAGGAATGAAAGGATAAAGCAACTCTATTCCCGTAAGCCGAAACATTTTTCCTTTCATGTCTTATATTACCCATTAAAAAAGTATTTCCTTTTAACTTAGTTAAAAGTGGTCCCCTACATGTAAAGATGGAATATGTGTAGCATTGCAATAAATCATGATCCCTACTAATGTGGAACCACAATATGTGGAATCCCTTCTCCATACCTTATACATACACATGTTTCTTCTACATCGAAAGTAGTCACTCCTCCTCTCTCACTTACATGAGAAATAAATTGGACCTCATCTTGACTATACAAGTGTTACATGAATACTACCCTTTATTTTCATACATTTTATCTTCATAATTATTTTTCTCACACTTGTCAATTATAATCCTTAGTTTAGATAGCCCAATTAGTATGTTATTTTATCTTCTCCTTACATATTTAATCTAGAAAGGTCATCTTGTCTAATAATTTGGCTACCCCTAACATCTATATAGGTTATACAAATCAATTTACCTCATTTTCTAGCTACCCATGTTATAATCTATAGTTTAGACAAGATGGTTAGTCTAATTATCTTCTCTACCCCTTAAAATATGACATTATCTACTTATATTTCATATTTTATTTAGATGATCACACATGTTGAATATGCCTTTATATATTATTTACAAGCAACATCCTTTACATATAATTTTAGGTCATTTATTTATTCCTAAATATTTTGGCACGTTATTTTACACATATATAAGATAATATACTTTGTGTGACATGATTTGTAAATATTTTACTAAATTCAGATTTTTAGATCAGAACACCTCGACAACTGATATATTCCTCTTTTGCATTTCAAGTGTTGACATGTGATTTTCTAGATAAATATGTGTTCTTTTGATTGTTGAAGATCATGCTTGATAAGGATAAATATTTTTGTTCTTAAAAATCATTAGACTAAAATGTTATGGTTATCAAGAATTCATTTTCACTTTGGAAGGAGGAGTTGCAATCTGGTTCAGAGACTTATTTCTTCTTGTGACTCATCCTTGGATCAATTTCAGTGATCCAAGGAATGTTTCAAATCCTCTTCATAGACTGAATGATAAATTGGCATTCAATAGTGTAAGGGACACAAAAGACTGAATTTTGTATGATACTAATTCTTGGTCTTATGTGAATATGTTTTCATTCAGCTGTATGTTTGTGCTCGGGTCTTTGGTGATTGATCTTGGTAGGAATATAAGGACTTAAGAAAAATTCAATTCATAGAGGATGAATACGGAGTCCTAAAACCTAAGGATTATCCTAACGGTAACCTAAGCTAGGTAAGAACACCTATGTTCTAGCTATGTTTACTTATTTGAATTCTGTTCTAACCTAAGCCTCTTATTCTATTTGTTGGGTTGGTGTCCTAACCTAAGCATTGTGCTAAATGAATAAGGGAAGGGGTTACTAAAGTAATACTAGGCTATTTTAACTAATACCTAATACTAAAGGGTTATGAATTGAACCTAACCTAAGGTGGGAATTCTAATGGAAAATGTTTTAAGACCTATGTTGGTAATTGCTAAACTAACCTAAGTTCTATTTGAATCCATCCTAAACTATTAAAGGGAACCTAAGGGGTCACATGTCTCAAGGGAAATGGTTCCAATGGCATTTAAATGAGTTGAAAGGGTTTAAATGATGGAAGTACTGCCAAATTTGGCAGGGGCTAGTAGACTTGGTGGAGGCATATGTGGAAGCCCCACTAAAAGATGGAATTGTATTTTTGTGTGGAATTGGCATTCGCTAGATTTAGGAGGCGGTGGCAAGGAAAGATAAGTGGGAATTTTGGAATGAATGGCATTTATGGCATTAATGAGCCTCAGTCTTTGTGTGCAAACCATCTTGGAAACTTAGAAGGTGGGTTTGTAGGAGGTTATTTGGTTTTTCATGCATGGCAGATTTTGCTCGCATAGAGCTAATTGGTTCTTCAACTAGAAGTTTGACCTTCACTTCAAATCTATTTTTGGTTTCTTCAGCCTATTTTTTATCGAAGGAAATTATATGAGGCGTAGGAGGAAAAGAAGTTTGATTGTTGATATTTCATGGAGGAGAAAAAGAGTTAGAAGCTTGGTTGAAGTCTCCTTTGATTTGGTGGAAGCACTATCAGGCATGATAGGCTCTAACTATTAAAATTCTTTGTGTTCTTCTAAATGATTCATTAGAACAACTCTGCTCTCATGAGATTCATGTTTTCATGCCTGTCTGGTTATTTTTCTTGCTGGTTTTATGAATCCTTGTGTGTTTGATATGAAACTATGGCTAAAATAGTGTTGTTTTGAAATCGGCTTTCTGTGCAAGTTTTATGACCAGCATGCAAGTGAAAATGGTATGCGAAACTTGTTTCTATATCTTTGTTTTTACACTCTAGATCTTGTATTCAAATTTTTGAGCTTTGAACTGACTGTCATTGAAAATATATGGATCTGAGCTTAGGGAAACTTGAGTTTTGTTTGATTTTTCTTCTGGGTTGCGAATTTGGATGTAGACTTGTGTTGGTACTTTGTGTTTTGATTAAATTTGTGTTGGAGCTTTGTTTTGATTGGAACTAGTGTTTGGAAAACTTATGCATTGTTGAACTGTTGCTTGGAGTTCATATTTTGGCACTGTATTCACATTATTTTACTTGTGAAGTTCTGAACGTTGTGCATGAAGCTTGGGTTCAACACTCGAATGTTGATTTAACACTTGAGTGTTATGAGCTTATATTTGGGTCAAAATATTTGATTTTGTTCTGGTATTTTGTATCAGGTTATTATTTTATTAAATGGCTAAGCTTATAACTCTTTATTTGAGTGACTACTCACCAGGGAACCGAGTGAAATTTTGTTTGAGCAATTTAAAATCTCTTCAAGATTTGGAACTGTAATATCGTGCTTAAGAAACGTAGAACTTTAGTTCTATGACTATATCAACTTCTTGAGATGGTATGAATGTGGAATTGGAGGAATTGTTCTTTCCACTCTGTTTTGAGGGAATCCCACATTCTAGATTGATTGTATTGTTTTATACCAAGTCACCACTATCACAAATTCGTGGTTGTGAAGTTTTGTTTTAATATTCCATTCTTGTTGCTTTAGAGTTAAGACTGAGACATCTTCTGTATAAGGAATTTTGGTTCTTTCTCTCCCTCTCTTCTATCTCTTTAAATAAATTTGGGTCTTAATGGAATATTTGGGTTATTACCTTGGACAGTGGATCTATACAGGAAATATACTTCTCTGTTTCTATTGTTTTGTGCTTAGTTCTTTGAATCACGAACTATTTACTCTTTGTATTAATTGGTGAAGCCTTGTGAGTCTTCAGTCTTGGGTTCATGGGTAATTCTAAACTTGATAATTTACTGTTTTGGGATGTTATTCTTGACTGATATAGTGATTGAGTCTTTGACTTATTTTTGAGAAAGAAATTATTTATATATGTATTCTTTTGAGATCAGTATATGGTTCGGGTCTGCAATATGCTTTCATCCTGATTTGGTTTGAAACTGTAACTTCTTTGTTCAGTAGAATGAAATGATTTATCTTTGGTTCTTTCCTTAATTGAGTTACCATTTCTCTGCCTTTGGATAAGCTCATTGTTTGAACTTTTCTGTACTCGATTCCATTTCGAGATAGTGATTTCATATGACCTTTTGGTCTACTTGGTTCGAATCATTGGTTGAATGATAGTATCTAAGTTAGTTCTGTTGTTAAGAGAATTCATTCTTGTTTTATCAATTGTTGTTGAGTAGTCTTGCCTAGTTTAAATGGATAGGGGTAGGTTTGTCTCTTGTACTCTTTATCTTTGGGATGAACTTGAGTAGAGATTAACTCCTCTTTGGGGATACTTTGTTATGAACATTGGTTTCATATCTTTGATTGATAACTTCATCATGCAGAATTGGAATTGGAATTGTAGTTGGACTGTTCTGATTTCCTATACCTTCTTTTATTGTTATGGAATTCTATTTTGATGTATATTCTAATGTTGAATGTGTAAGATTGTTAACCAGAAAGGAGCATGTAAATCATGTTATGAATCTGGTCTGTTTTCAAATGTTATAGGTTTGGGCATGGTACATAATGGTTCTTCTTATTCTTTCTTAGGATATAGATGAATAATCCTAGAATGAACCATGTTGTTTACACTTCTTTTGTCTCATAGAGAAGATAAATGTGGTATTCTATTAGGATAGAATTATGAAATAATGGGATGGTAGGATCTATTGTTTGTTTACAAGCCATTGATAGAATCAATAGAACTTTAAGTTCTTAGGTAGATATTGTTAATTATATTCTACTTCTCTCTTAAAATCTGATCTAGATTTATTAATGTACTTCTTTTCTGTTTGGGATCACTTATGCTTATTGTATGATGTTTTAATTGTCTCATTAAAGCAGTGTTGCTTTAATGAAACAATTAGTGGAATGCACTTCGTTTTAATGCTTAGTGCTTATCATGCCTCGGTTATCGAACCCGACCGACTTAGCAATTTTTGTAGATGGATGACGTAAGTGATGTAAGAAGGCAAAACTTATATGATGCATTGGTCTGATATATGTCTAATTCTTATTAAAGAATTCTCGATTCATTCTTTTCATGAATCAGAAAAGAAAAGTTGTATAATTTATAAAATGAAGGTTTTTGTTATGTAGTATGCCTAAAGTGCATAGACTTGTAAATTTATAAGTCAGTAATGATCAATCATGAGTTGTGATTTATTTGCATTGGTTGTGTAAATTATCTTGTACTTTTATAAAGAAGATGAAAGTTCCATCTTGTTGATATTCTTTATATTATGTTATGTTTATCTTGTTATCTTTGATAAGATGGATAATGGGAATTAGTTCAATTTCCCTTATAATGAAGCAACTTGTTGAGTTGCATAATATGATGTGTTTTATCTAAACAATTTAACATAATAATGTGATGCATAATGAACATGCATTAAGAAATATGGATATTGGGAATGATATACCCTAATACTTAATTATGTAGAGAAAGACTCTTTCTCTCTCTTAATTGAATGTAAATCCAAAAGGTTTGGAGATATGATTAATAATCTTTAGACTTCATTTTGTATGAAGTCTACTTTAGTTGGATTTATGCGGTTGTTAAACCTTCCTGAAAGATAAAGTACATTTTAATGAAACTTATGATATCGCTTGTCCTGTTTTGGTTAATGTTGGTTAAATGAAAACAAACATTAAAAGCAATCATAAGTTAAGAAATTTCTTCATGGACTAAATGAAACAAATTTAGGAAATAACTTATGGAGTGTTGGATTAGGGTTTAGTAGGGTTGTTGTAATCAAGACATAATCCAAATTAATAATTTATTAATGATCTCCTTGGGGTATGTACATATCGATGAGGCAGTTTCTGTAGGATGTTGGCACATGCCAACTGCAGGGCTGTACTTTTGAGAAGACTTGGGTCTTCTCAAGAATACAACATTGTAGTTGACATGTGGCAACACCCTTCTACATTGATCATCTAGATCTACACAAAAACTTGGACTTGAACTTAGTTTCTCTCTAGGTCAAGTTAGTGGCATATTTAGGATAGAAGTAGCTTCCAATGGTCTAGGGTACCTTGGCACATCCGGTTGACTTAGGTCAATCCGAGTGTGCCCATTTACCCTAAGCCATGTGAGAGTGTCCTCTTATAATAAGTTATGTTCCTAACCTGGGGCTAGGGTTAAACCTGGGACAAGTGGACTGATGGTAGTCAGTAAAGACCAATCATGATAATAGAGGAGTGAGGTGAAGGACGTATTCCAATATGATGAGTATGTTGTCTAGGAATAGTGACATACATAGTATGTTGTAAATCTTTGGCCAAAGTATCGTAAACTGCTGGTTGCATTGTCCTATGTCACCAAGTTTAAAACAACGTGATATCAGATGAATATTGGTAACAAATATTTAGATATGTTCTTTAAATAGATCACTCAATACCCAGTGTAGGGTAGGAAAACTAAGTATACGAAGTATACAATATGTATTCAATACTTAAGATAACATAAATAGATCGGTAGCTTACCGAGTTATGAAATGAATAGATCGTAGAATCACCGAGTCATTACAAACTGCATATGGTTATCTATTTGAATTTGATTGGCATGGAATGTTTGTTCTAAATAATGCTTTATTTAGAATAGAGAACATTATAAAAAAATTCCTTGTTTATAAATCTTAAAATGGGAATGTTACATAGATCTTCTCTAATACTATTTATCAACTTAAAATCTTTTATATTCATTCTTTGCCTTTCTTCTCATGAAATCATTAGGGTTTATTTCTACTAGATTTTTTTCTCACTTGATATTTTCTAAATTCATCCACCTATTTTGTCTTCGTCTTACACATGTATTCATGCTACCCTTTATTTTTCGTACGTTTTATTTTCATAAATATTTTTCTCACACTTCTCAATTAAAATCCTTCATTTATTTTACTATATGTACTCCTCATGAAATATTTTTAGGGTTTATTTCTACTAGTAGTACCAAAATATTTTCATATGTACTAGGTCACTACTATTATCCATCTTAGCACTTTAGGAACTACTACACACTTTATATAATAAATATATACAAACTATCCCCTATCTCAAAGCTAATTCCAACTTTATGAGTGCATGTTTCATTTATTTCTTGAACATGAAAGTATTTGATTCATAAATATTTTCATCATTAAAAATTAGAGTGTAGATTAGATTGCTCCTAAAGGATATATGCATGTATGTGACAATAAGAATATACTAAATATAAAATTAATCAATGTTCCTAAACAAGCTCTTATATATATTTTAAATCATTCATGAATGGTGTAATCACATGTATGTTAATTTTTTTACAAATTGTGTTTATGGACACAAATCATGATGTGCAACAGTATGTTGATTTGATAAAAAAATATGGAATTACTTCCCAAGAAAATGTCAAACACTTGGTGAAGATGGATTTCAAAAAATTAAAATAATTTTCCCAACAAGAACCACTATCAAGAAATAAAACAACAAAAAGTGTAGAGAGAATATATGGTGAATTTGTTAATTTGACTATAGTCATAGAGCACATTTGTTGGTTACATTCTTGAATCATGTTGATATGAAGGAAACATTAGAATTGTTGGGTGTCGATTTTGGATGGGAAAATTCACAACATATGGAACAATAATTTTTGTGAATGTGTCTAAAGGAATAAGTTCAAGTGGGTACAAAAACTAGGTCTACTAATAAGATTATTTCTCAGTAGAGCAATATTAACTTTAGTTGTAAGTGAAGATACATAATAGAATCATCATGTTACTCTTACCTTCACTTAGGTCTTGGGTGTTTCTAAAAATACAATCAATAGGTATGCGAAGATGAGGAAAGACATTGGATAATTCTATAGTGGAATAAAATTGGGCACTAATGCCTTATAAATCCACATTCTGATAAAATTGAGGATAATATTGTGAAGATAGTTTCGATTTTTAGATCGAGAGGACTCGCCCTTCTCTAAATGTGAGGGATGTTTTAAAACATAGGATATATTACAATAACTATGATGAACATATAAAACATTGGCTCTGCAAATAACTCAATGTGAGATTTACATCAAGTTTAAGAAATAACATCCACATGTTAAGATTGTACAATGAATGTTTGAGATTTTGAAACCTTGGTATGTGTGAGTTGATAAAGTCCTTGAAACATGTTGTTATCACTATCATGTCGAGTTTTATTATCACTATCAATTTACACAAAATTATTTCATATATTGAGGTATGATTTCATTTATAGGATTATTAGAAATTTGATTAGATTGTGTTTTATAAGATATGATTTAATTTATGTATTTCCCAAATCTATGTTTTTATTATGTTGTAAGCCTAAAGTTGCGAGAAGTATCAAATGGTCCATAAAATTCCCCCTACACATGTGAGTGAATTCATATTTTCTATTCTTTACATAATATCTTATGATCATGTTGATAATCTTATGGCTTTCATCAAAGATGTTTGTGACAGTTAATGGGGACTTGAAATTATTTCTAGAAATAAATGAAGACTTGGACATAGTTCAAATGGTGACTTGTAAGAGGTGATTATTAAATAAATAATATATAATTAATTTTAAATTTGTATGTACATATTTTATTTTGATTTTTATGTTTATTGCAAATGAATATAACAAGTTGTCCATTATGTATTGATTTTGTAGGTTCAAATACATAAAATATTCAACACGACTTGGAAATAATGCAACCAGGTTGGACTTGGTAGAAGAGGAAATCCCATTCTAAAGATTCATGCAAAGTTTGAAGTTTGATTAGTTTGTACATCAAACATTCTCACTCATGCAAATTAGTAGGCTACGATTCAATACTAATAGAGACACATTCCTTATTGGTTCTATATTTTGCCATGGTTGATTTTCTCGAGAATTACTCATTTTATCATCAAAAAGAGAATCAAACACAATCTTATCATATTGATCAACACTTACCATCATGGTTCACGTTTATTTTTATAGGAATGCAAAAATTGGATTTGGATGGGGTTGAAAGTACATTTGTGCAAGCAAGTGATTGAGGGAGTATGACTTCTATATAAGTGATGATAAGGAACATGACACCCACTTGTACAACATTTTTTTTTATTTGTTTTTCTGAGATATCTTCATCAACGAGGAGTAAAAATAGATCAGCATTTTGTTTAGTCGATGGTTTGCACATCACAATTCAAATCCTCTCACCCTTTCTTTACACCTGACTACTAATATGCATGTTATCACAAAATACCTCATTTATGGATTTTTTTCGAGTGGTCATGGGAAGGAGAGCTCACGATAGTGCGGGTGCATGCATCAAAATGTGCTCTAAACAAAGCAAAGCTTTGATTATGAGGGAGATTGATTGATTGATGCCCACACTATTGTTGAATGGTGTAAGAAACATTTTGCAGTTTAGGCTTCAACCTCACATGAGAGTATCATGCCCCCAGGATAGATTTTTTGGCGATATAATAGGTATGCGCATTTAAAACATATGTATCTTGATGTGAAATTGATTACAAGTTACACATAAACTTATGTACATGTACAAATTTATTTTTATTAATTTTGATTTTTGTTAAACTTTATTGATTTTGTACATGATTAATCAGGTATTGATCAAGGAAAAAACATAGATGTGAAAGGATTCTTAATTATAGGTCTTTGCACTTTTTGATGACTGTGGATAGTAATAACTAGACAATCTATACAAGATATTATTCTTGTTTTTGTAATGAATACATAACAAAATCATATACAAAGTGCAATATTGAAAAATGTGGGTATGTGAGAGGGAAGAAAGTTCTTTTAGTTTTGGATGACTCATATGGATTAAATCATGATGATATTTTGAATATGTGCCCTTGATTTCACTTGATTATGACCACATATCTGGACTTGTTAAACAAGGTATTTTTGTTTAAAAGGATTGTATTTGATCATTGAATTAATATATATAATTTATAGTATACAGATCATTGAATATTTTTTTGAATTTAATTCTAACACAAAAACTTGTTTTGTCTAATGATTTTTTATAGGTGATGTATTTTGCAATCATTCTTGCAAAGAAGACAATATTAAGAAAGTGGAGTACTACTTGTTGCATTGCACAGAAGAGAGAACAAAGATAACAAGTGAAATAACAAGTGAGGAGACAACATTTTATATTAGCTTAGGTTTTGCTTAGAATGTAGGAACATATTTACTGGAAAGCGTGAAAGCCCTCCAATGTGGGATTCACTTTCTTGATCATGAACCAAACAAGATGGTATTGTTGATGTAATTTCTGGGTTTACACACTTTGCCTTGATTTCCATGCTCCTTTTTTGCTCCAAAAGCGTTCATTTGTTCTAATTGGTGATCAAACTCATTTTCCCTAATCAATACAAAATTCCTAAGTTATTATTTTTCCTTGATCTGAAACAAAATCCATGTTCCCCCATTTTGTGCCCTAAATTTCCTCATTTTTACGAGTTGTATCATTTCTCCTTTTTCAAATCATGAATGAACTTGAAATTGATCAAATCCTGAATTCGAGAAAGTATTTCCCCAATCCCAAGGTTCACAAATGATGTCAAAAAATGATTCAGTTGGTTTGAGATCACAAAAATCTACCCTCCTTGTCAAAATTTTTGATTTCTAGGGCATCTTCTACATTTTTGATGTATTGACGGTCATACGAGCGTATTCTACCCGTCAATTTCATCATCACAACATATTGCTAACGTGGCATGCTCCTATTGGTGAGGATGTGTGGGAAAAATGTTATAACTTGTTGTTTTTTGAGTTTTTTCCAAAGGAAACATTTTGCCTGCGGCCCCGCAGTGCTACAGTGAAGTGCCTACATGGCACAATGTGATTGGTTGGAGAATCAGTGGGTGGCGGGTCGCACTTAGAATTTTTGCCTTCATTTTGCAAATTTCTCAAAATCAAATTTTTCCCTGAAGGCCCACACAAATGGGAAGGAGACACGTGGCATAGGAAGCATGTGGTTGGAGAGGAAATGTTGAAAAAATTTTTACTGTTCTTTTTGCCTCAGTGCTAAGGTAAAAATTTGGCCCGAAAGCCCTCACCCAATAGTAGGTGGACACGTGTCCAGATGAATCAGCATGGGAGGGTGGGGATTTGAAAAAAATTGAAAAATATGCCCGCATCCAATAAGAAATGGACATGTCTCCAGTGAAGTCAAGAGGAAATGCGGGGAGTTAGAAATTTTTTGAAGTTTTTGGCTTCAAATGCTAAAATCAATTTTTTTCCCGAAGGCCCGCGACAAGTAGGAAGGAGACACATGTCCGGGAGGAGAAATGGGAATAGGGGCCGAAGGAAAATTTTATGAATTTTTGCCTTTATGTTTGCAGGGTGAAAATTGAAAAATGAGCCCGCGCCCAATGAAAAGTGGACACGTGTCCAGGGAGGTCAGAGGAAAAGAGGAGACTTAGAAAAATTTAAAGTTTTTTGGCTTCAAAATGCCAATGGAAAAATTTGGCCCGAGAACCCGCGTCCAATAGGAAGAGGACACGTGTCCCGGATTTGGCGGAGATTTGGAGCGCAGAGGAAATGTTGAAAAATTTTACAAATTTTGGGCAAAGAATTTCAAAGTGAAAAAATTGATCCGTGGAAAATTTGGAGGTGTGCCCCCACATCCAATCAGGGGGCAACACGTGGCACATTTCAAAGGGAAAAAGGGAGAGTGCGGGCCCGCAAAGGTTTTTGTGCTCATGGATGGTTGAAGGAAAATTGGAGGGTTACCACACAGGACGTGGAGACCGCCACGGGCAAAGATGGACGGCAGTGTTCGACCCGCTGGATGTTTTGGAGAAAATTTTCCTTTTTTCAAAAAAGGAGAAAAGTTCATAGAATTGGGCCCGCTGATTCTTGGTAGGGCCCATGATTGACTGACACGTAGCAGTCCAGGGGCATGCGGGGAAAATTTTCAAAATTTTCCAGAGGTCAAAAAAGGTTCAAAATGCATTTTTAAGGTTGGAGGCCCGGTCCAATGGTATTTGGACACGTGTCCACCTCATCCAAAAGTCAAAGAAGATATTTTTTAGCCTACACGATGAATCTCATCAAGACCGTGAGGTAAATTTAAAGTTGATTTTAAATCAGCAGCTTCTTTGAGTGTTTTCATTTCTTCACGCCATTAGAGCTCCAAGATGCTTGAATCATCATTTTTGTGCACCAATTTATGAAATTTTATATGAAATCGCATCCCCTCAGCTGTCTAAGTGTAATGGCACCATTATTTTGAGCTAATTTGATGTCCTATGATGATTTTTGATGAAATATTTCCTCATCCTCATGAAAGAATGTAAAAGTAAAAAATTAAAGTCAGCAGAGTTAAAAATGATGAGGGAAAAAGGTGGAAAATGATTGCAAATGCACGCCTTTGGCATGGTGGAATGACCGTGGTTTTATCATGTCTTTGTGAGCTCTAGCTTTGTTTTGAAAACATTTTCTATCATTTAAGTAACATGGCAAGCTCCTTTGATTTTGTATAATGGATACTTGATCATGTTTTCACAAAGCCTCTCCCATATCATATGCAAAACATAAGGATATCTCCATCTCCTTACCATATAAGGGCTGCAATATAGGTTCTCTTGCCTTGGCTGATAGGCACAACCCTAAAATAGTGTAGAGGTTGATCAAACCCTCTTTAAGGTATTATCCTCCTCACCTCTTGAATGCAAGCAAGCACTATAGGTGTGCTTCCTCGGCTACAAATGACATACAAAACATCTATCTACCCTTGAGTTTCACCCTTTTGCAAGTTCTTGATGTCTGTTCAAGATGTGAAGGAGATTAAATCGGATACCAACACAGAGTGAATTGCCATTCTGGCCGGGACTTCTTGCAATTTATCGTGGTTTCAAGTATTTAAAGGTCTGTGCATTTGTGTGATTAAAGTAATTTGAGATGTTAAAGTCTTGAGATGTCATTTCATACTTCTGATCTACATGTTTTGGGTAAAAGACTTCAAGCTTAGCCTACTCTTCTCATTTCTGTGATTTATATGATTCTGGATGCGGCTTTGTTTTTAGTTCAATTAAGAAGAAGATCTGATTTGTAAACCCTTGTAAAAGTTTTAGTCATAGCAAGATACATTTGACATAATATTTTAGTGCTTTCTTACACAACTAAGAATTGAAATCCTTAGTAAGCATGACTCCATGCTGTTAGGATCTTGAAATACTAGTCAGTGCTAACACATTTTTGTCATTTGGAAACTTGCTGTATAAATCATTAAGCCGAGGGAAGGAGATCCTCTTCATCAAGGACTCTTCTAAGAATTTTATCACCGAATCAGAAGCTCAGTCTAACTAGAAGGAAGAAGAGTGTGGAAAGTGGTTGGTGATTTGGTCAGTAACGAGAAAGAGATCCCCATAGTTGAATTTGAAGGAGATCAAATATTATGGCCAAGATTAAATTCTTCTTCAAGTAGATCTAATTCGTGCAATATTCTTGTTATTCTCATTCTCCATCGGTGAGGGCCTTCGTGTATTTAAAAACTTACTCCTAGATCTCTGCTCCTATGGTTTCTAAGTTTTCTAAAGTCTACCAAGAGAGAGACCTTTGGGGGTTTTCATTTTAAAAAGATCACTCATCTATTCCAATCAGACCCATTACTACTCCTAAACAGCTTGTTTCACCTCCAAGATCACCCCCTACCAAACAATATGGCTCACCTAGACCTCCATTGCTGTTGTAATACCTTTGGTCCTATAATTTCGTGAGGAATGGATGGTTATCCAAATAACCTGGGTCCCACAAGATGTGAGAAATAGGTTACCAAAATTCAAAGGTAACAATACCATAAGCGGAGATCAAAGATCTCAAACTCTTTCATAACACTGACTGGAAGACTTTGAGATAGAATTTGAGGATGTGTATATTAATTTAACTTTATTCTATACACTTGAGGAAGATGCTAGGAATTGGTACAAATCTATGCCTCGATAACTCTATTGACTCATGGGGAAGAGATGAGTAATGCATCTGATTATAGTATGGAGACAAAAAAAAAGCAGATCCCGCATTCCTTCTATCTCGAAGCCTGAGAACATCAGAAGAACCTAATGAGACCGTTCATGATTTTAATGCAAGATTTAATAAAACATTAAGAAGGTTTCCTTGTCATTTTGAGGCCTTGTGATGAATCTTGCTTGATCAAATATGCGTATGCATTTGATAAAAAGGTAGCCTATTACTTGAGAGACAAAAATCCTACAAACTTGAGGCAAGCTTTCACCATGGCACTTCAAATTGAAAATAATATTAAAGATATTAGTGCAAACCACTTAAGAGGGATGGTGTGGCTGATAAACCACTTGAGAAGCCTCAAGCTATGCAAGGGTGCTAATTTGGAAGATGTTGTCAAGACTTTGGCAGAGAGGCGTCAAAGAAATCTCTTACAAACCAGTCATGGTAGAAAGGAATTGCAAAATTCACAAGGACAGCAGAGAACTCAAAACCCATGATATATTTGGCAATCATCCTAGGGGGTGATCAAAGACAAGATGATAGAGGTAAAGGGCTGGCATGGATCTGCAAATGAGACAACCCCAAGCTCATGAAAATAGAGTGGTGCTCACCTTTGATCGCAGTAAGAGAAAGCATTGTTGTTGTTTAATTGCTGATATGGACTTCATGTGACAAATGTTTTCTTCCTCATCCACCATGTGAAATGGACCAACAAGATATTGATGATGATAATGAGAATGAAATGGATGATGACATTTGTATGATGGGGAGCTCTTCTAAAGCTCACAAGCAAGCAGGCAACATCAGCGGATGTGATAAGTGTAAAGGGACTTCACGCAACCTTTGGGATTGCATAAAGAGGGTACCATTTATTTGTCTTCCTCAAACTCATGATGTAGATGTAGTTCAGTCTTTGGAAATTCCTAATAATGACTTTGAATATCTATGGCTCTAATGATCAAGAAGTATTCATATGGTGGTATTCCTTTAGAGGAAGATAGACAATTGTTAATGAATGTTGTGGTTGAGTCAAGAGAAAGAGTACAATATAAAGTAAAGTTCATTAAGGAGCTGGTCCTCAAGCCAAACCAAAGACACCCTTGCTCTGCAAGCATTCCCAAAGACAATCCTAGAAAAGGAAACAATTGCCAAGAACCCTCTTGCCCCATGCTAAAATATCAGTCTCTCTTCATGCCTGTGCCGCCTTGAGAATACTTCTCCATCCAGTGAACCTTCTTGTTTCCCTTCCAATGTTGTTTTACTGAAAGAATGTTCCATATGATATAGCCCTAGGTTTTAAGGGCCAAATTAGGTCAAGTGTTCCAATTATTGAATTGCTTAGAATTCTTGAGCATAAGAAGAGAGTGTTTGAGTACTTGGGAATGAAAGAAGAAAAAGATTACCCCAAGTAGAAATGTAAATGTTGTTAAGACTCCTCCAGAAACTCTTGTTGGCCTTGAAACACCACCACCATATGAAGATCTTAGAGAGGCACATGAGTATATTTGGGGACATCCTTGGTTGATTCCCAGCATTGAATTTTGATCCATTCTTCCTGGCAACTTTGCTCATAAAAGATAGGTTGCTTCACAATTGCATGTTTGATTACGGTGCATCATGTAATGTCATGCCTCTAGTCATGCGTGAATGAGTTGGATATCAAGGTGTGACATCTTATGGGAAGTGTACAGTGTGGATTCAAGGAAGTGCCGGTTGTTGGATGTGTAAAGGGTTAGTAGTGCAACTTGCAGCCTATCAGGTAAGAATCTAAAACTTGATGTTGTAATTGTTGACCGCCCTTACATACCAAAGGGGGTATGCTTTTGTCAAGAAAATGGGCGTCTGAAGTTTTGGTGGTAGTGTTAAATGGACATGTATTTTTCCACCATTCCCATTGAGCGACAGCCTTGTCAAACTCTATGGTGAAAAGAAGATGTTGCACTTGATTGAAGATCCCAATAATGCTTCTTATGAAGTGTTGTTTGCTGATGGAAAAGAGAATAAGATGGACAAATCAGAATGCCTTGGCATGGTAGGTTCTCCATGGACATTACTATTTGATGGAGCTTTCTCCAAATTCGGAAATGGTTTTGGTATAGTGTTGGTTTCCTAGTTCGAAGGTTTCCTTTTTCCTTCAAACTCGGTTTTGAATGCATACTAACAATATAGTTGAATATGAGGCATTATTATTGGGGTTAAGGATTGCATGGAAATATGGAGTGAAGGATATAGTTAAGTAAGGGAGATTCGGAGTTGAGTGGGTGAAGGCAAGTAGGAAGATGTATGCCACAAAAATCAGCATATGAAGTAATATAATAATGTTGTTTAGGACTTGACTTGAAATGTTTGATTCCTTTAACATTGTTTTTTATGATAGAAGTCTTAATGATCTTTCATGACTAAAGGCTAGCTATCGCCATAGCTCTAGATTTGATGATTGCACCCATTTTCACCCCTTTTTATGGGCCTGACATTTGAAGTACTAACAAGGCAGTTGTCAGGATAAGCAATACGTGCTTC
>CM031234.1:1034879886-1034969835 GCA_018340775.1 Taxus wallichiana var. yunnanensis
CCCAAACCTTGAAGTCGTCTGTCATTTCTTTTCCATGTTGGGCTCCTCTTCTTGCTATCCTTGATGACTGATTTTTTCAATTTCTTCTTCCCCACATGGAATTGGGGATGCAAGAGGAGGGATAGGTTGAAACTCAATTGATTTTACAATTTTTTGCGGTGGTGGAGGAGGTGAAACCTCTTGTTTCTTTGGAGTGGAAGGTATTTCATTTAGCTCTTGTGGAGGGGTTTTGGATTTGGAAGAGAAGAGGGCGGAAAAACTGAGATGGGATGGAAGACTGAGAGATGGAGACATGGGATCAACATTTGGGACAGCAGATGGAGAGTTTAAAGCTTGACACTGCTGAGATGAAACAGATTGGGAAAGAGGAAAAGAAAAGGCATGAGAAGGTGTGCTTACTTGTTGGCAAGGTTGCTGAATACTCCTCTCATACACCTCTATTTCTTCAATCCACTTTGCAAGCAAAGGCAGCATTGCAATCATGAAGTCAAGCTTCTCCTGAGGGCTGTAATGCCTTGGAAAAGGTCCCACCCATGGACAAGGTGCTCTGCAACCGATTCCAAATGCTTTCATCTCGTGCCTCGAGCCTCGGATCGCACTATGTTTACCTCCATCTTTGGATCTTCTCAAAGAGACCAGCATCTTGGATCTGATGGTCTTCATTGTATGCACACCCTTACTCTTGGAAAGCTCCATAGCCAAACTGACTTTGGCATGCTGCTCATATGTGTATGCATACTGATCTTGAATCTACTCAAAATGCTGATTTGGAGGATTTGTAAAACATGTTGGAGGTGTGATACACTGCTGTTGTTGTTGATGTGAATTCCATGATGGAAATGAAGTCATGATTGCACAACTTCATGGAATGGGAAAGAATGAAAGAGATGGAAAGAAGGATGAATGGAAAATGAATGAAAATGAATGGAAAGGAAGATCTGCAACTTCAGAGATGGGTTGTTGACTAGATGGAGTCGCCAGATGTGTTTGCAAGTGCCTCCAAAGGCTGAAATCTTCAAAAGAACACACCAACCTGCAAAAGATGAAGTGGAAGACCTCTAAGGTCCCACCAAGCGTGCCAAAACTGTTAGTGCAAAATCACAGCACCCTTGGATGTAGATCAAGCTTCTAGGTTGATCACTCAGGCATCCAGTGTGATTGCACAACATGGAAACCTCTCTCCAAGCGTGGGACTTGTGAAACTGAGAGAGGAATCTCCAGAGAAGGCTGGTTCTTGCTCCTAAACTACCTGCCACAAGCTATTCCAGTGCAGCCAAGCTAATCTAATCCTAATCTAACAATGCCAAGGAGACAGAGAGAGAGAGAGAGAGAGAGAAAGGAAAAGAACAAAAGCCTACACAAAAACGGTGATACACCATAGAAGGAGAATGTTGGACATCTATCAAAGCGCCATGGGACAAAGAGAGGTGAGCAATGGGAAGGATGGACAGAGATGCATCACGAGCCCAAGGATAGATTTCACACGAAAATGTCCCAAAACTCCATGAACATAGCTCCTGCAAACCATTCAAACATGCACAAATGAAGAGAGGCAAGAAGAGAAACAAGCAAAAACAAGCAAGGATGGATGGATGCATCACAAAACACGTTTTGTTGCTCCGTGTTTGCATAAACATCATTTCAATAGTAAAAGGCAAAAACACCATTACAGAGCAAGGGAGGAGGTTCGAACTCCATTTTCAACCCTAGAGAAGAAAAGAAGGGAGGGCAGAGCAGAAAAGATGAACAACTTGTTATATCTCTTTTAAAATGAGCCAAATCTGGCTTTATACAATACATGGGTCGAGCCCAGGAGACAAAAAACATAGGAAAACATGTAAGCAGCCCAACCATTGACCAAAACGCATTCTTCATTAAAATTGGTGGTTGAGACATCACTTCTGGCCATGCTGAAGAAGAATGCGACCCATGTGCATTAAAACTGGTTGTTGAAACGTCGCTTCTGGCATTACCACACGTCAGAGCTGTTTCTCAATTTTCTCTCTCCAGACTACACCAAAATTCGAGATTGATCCTAGAATCATGTAGATAATTTCATAAGCTTTCCGTTGATATAAAGAACGTGCAAATCCGAGCTCTGGATCGAAAGTTATGGAGGTCTGAAGTTTTAGGGCACAAAACAGGTGAAAACATGTTTTGAAATCTTTCCCGCGCTCTGCCACCTGGATGACACGTGGCACGCATTGATTGGTCACGTGATTCTCTCTCCTCTACCTTTCGGCGGGCTTTCTTTTGAAATTTCCTTATGGGCCCCTCGCGTCTTTATGTCTTGAATGTCTCAAATCTGCTTGGGCCAAAACTTCCGATCCGCCCGAAATGGGCTTCCTCGTCCCTCATTTGGTCGATGACACATGGCATTGTTTGATTGGCCTTCGGCTCCTTCGGCGATCCGCGTCCCGCGCGTCCCTTCATCCCGGATGTCCCAAAGAAACTTTCTCTGTTTCGGCCGAACCGGCTGGTTCGCGTCCATTTGTCCCAAATGTCCCAGTGCTTCGTGGGACAAATTCTTCCGGTTCGCCCGATCCGGCCGATTCGCGTCTTTACGGCCCAGATGTCCCATTTGTCTCCGGACTGATTTGTTCTCATTTTGGCCAAACCGGCCGGTTCGTCCTTCACGCACTCTTGTCCCACTTGTCCCTTTGCTGTTTGGGTCGCCTGTAGGCTTTTCGGCCGATCCACGCCTTGACGTCCCAAATGTCCCGACTGTCCCGGGGACTAGGACTTAGCCGATTTTCACATTTTTTTCTGGCCCAAGCTTATCTTCTGCAACTTCTTCGCATCTTCTCAGAGCTTGCTCTTTTCAACCTGGACGGGAGAGTTAGAAAAATCGAGGGAACCCCAGAAACATGATGTTTGCTCTGAATCAATTATCTGCCTGGGACTTGAGAATTCTGATGCATGTTATCAAATTAACCCTGGGGGGTGAATTTTGGATAACAATTTGGCGACTCAGCGGGGTCATCTGCCTGCTAGATGAAGTTACCAGTTGCCTGAAGCATCCATTGGGCATGGAGTCCTGAGTTGTAACCTGCAACTGATCTGAACTTTGAAAACTTCCCTCTGAGCCACTTGAAACCCATTGAACCTGGAGTGTTCTCACCAAGATGCCACTGAAACGAACTGTGCAAGAGCAGAACCAACAACACCAAAACTATGTACAAAACTGAAAATCATACATGTCCCAAATGGAACATGCAGAGTGTGCACAAGCACTTCTTCTACTGAAAGCAAACCTACCTACTCTACTCTAACTGGAAGCAAAAGCAAGCTAAACAAACCCTGCAATTGGTTGTGAGAAATAGCTTCCCTTTCTCAAAAGTGGCAGCCATGCAATTGATTTGGCACTGATCATGGCTGTTTGGATGGATGGAAAATCAACAAGAAGCTGGTCTTCTATCCAAATCATCAAAGTATCAGCTGAAAACAAATCCAATACCTCTTTTAGTTGCTCTGCATTTGGATTGAAGAGGTATGGCAGCTGATCCTTGGTACTTTGTAGCTCACCCTCATGCTCAGAAGAAAGCATGACTGGTTGTGACTTCTCCTTTGGCTCCAATGAAGCCAAATACCTGATTGGGCAAGGTATGGTCCTTTGAGTATGCCCATTTCCCTGATTTTCAACTCCAAGAATGGAGTCTTCTTGCGGACCTTCTTGAATGGATGATGTGGAAGAAATGGTGAAATTCCTCTGCCCTTTCTCTTCCTCCAATGAAGGACATGAAAGATTAAAATCTTCCAATCTTGGTTCCAAAGAGCTTCTATAAGATGCAGGTTGCTGCAAATGAATACTCTCCTCCATGACAGCAGGCTCTTGTGTTTGGAAGATGGATGATGAAAGAGAGAATGTTGGAAACTCAACCGGTTCTTCTCCATCAAAACAGTCTTCCAAATCTGACAGATAAACTGCCTCATGACTGTCCTGCTGCAAATGTTCAACTTCCTCCATGGTGTCTTCTTGATCTGTAACTTGACCACCATGGTTTCCTTCATCCTCCAACATTGAGTTTGAGAGATCAAACTCCTCTTCGACATTGGGGCTAGAGAGAGATGAAGTAGAAAGAAGAACTGAAGGTTCTCCTATAGCCTGCTTTGTGCTCAAAGCCCTTGGATCCGCAATTTTCTCTTCCACAGCTAGATTGTGCTCCTCTTCTTTTGGATTTGGAGCAACTTCTCCTTCCTCTACTAGTTGAATACAATCTTGCTCTTGATAAAACTCTTCCTCTAGCATGAAGTTTGTCAAGTCAAACTCTTCATTCTAATGCTCTAGAGGGCAAGTTGGGACTGCAAGATCTTCTTCTTCTGCTGCAACAGAATCAGTCCTGACCACCATTTGTTCTCCAACCTTAGCCTCTCCTGTAGGCTTAACCATCAAGGGGATCTTTGTCATCCCAAACTTGGCAGCCCAAACCTTGAAGTCGTCTGTCATTTCTTTTCTGTTGGGCTCCTCTTCTTGCTGTCCTTGATGACTGATTTTTTCAATTTCTTCTTCCCCACATGGAATTGGGGATGCAAGAGGAGGGATAGGTTGAAACTCAACTGATTTTACAATTTTTTGCGGTGGTGGAGGAGGTGAAACCTCTTGTTTCTTTGGAGTGGAAGGTATTTCATTTAGCTCTTGTGGAGGGGTTTTGGATTTGGAAGAGAAGAGGGCGGAAAAACTGAGATGGGATGGAAGACTGAGAGATGGAGACATGGGATCAACATTTGGGACAGCAGATGGAGAGTTTAAAGCTTGACACTGCTGAGATGAAACAGATTGGGAAAGAGGAAAAGAAAAGGCATGAGAAGGTGTGCTTACTTGTTGGCAAGGTTGCTTTGAATACTCCTCTCATACACCTCTATTTCTTCAATCCACTTTGCAAGCAAAGGCAGCATTGCAATCATGAAGTCAAGCTTCTCCTGAGGGCTGTAATGCCTTGGAAAAGGTCCCACCCATGGACAAGGTGCTCTGCAACCGATTCCAAATGCTTTCATCTGTGCCTGAGCCCTGGACTGCACTATGTTTACCTCCATCTTTTGGATCTTCTCCAACAGACCAGCATCTTGCATCTGATGGTCTTCATTGTATGCATACTCTTGCTCTTGGAAGGCTCCATAGCCAAACTGACTTTGGCACTGCTGCTCATATGCGTATGCATACTGATCTTGAATCTGCTCAAAATGCTGATTTGGAGGATTTGTAAAACATGTTGGAGGTGTGATACACTGCTGTTGTTGATGTGGATTCCATGATGGAAATGAAGTCATGATTGCACAACTTCATGGAATGGGAAAGAATGAAAGAGATGGAAAGAAGGATGAATGGAAAATGAATGAAAATGAATGGAAAGGAAGATCTACAACTTCAGAGATGGGTTGTTGACCAGATGGAGTCACCAGATGTGTTTGCAAGTGCCTCCAAAGGCTGAAATCTTCACAGGAACACACCAACCTGCAAAAGATGAAGTGGAAGACCTCTAAGGTCCCACCGGGCATGCCAAAACTGTTAGTGCAAAATCACAGCACCCCTGGATGCAGATCAGGCTTCTAGGTTGATCACTCAGGCATCCAGTGTGATTGCACAACATGGAAACCTCTCTCCAAGCGTGGGACTTGTGAAACTGAGAGAGGAATCTCCAGAGAAGGCTGGTTCCTGCTCCTAAACTACCTGCCACAAGCTATTCCAGTGCAGGCAAGCTAATCTAATCCTAATCTAACAATGCCAAGGAGACAGAGAGAGAGAGAGAGAAGGAAAAGAAAGAACAAAAGCCTACACTAAAATGGTGATACACCAGAGAAGGAGAATGTTGGACATCTATCAAAACTGCCATGGGACAAAGAGAGGTGAGCAATGGGAAGGATGGACAGATGCATCACAGGCCCAAGGATAGATTTCACACAGAAAATGTCCCAAAACTCCATGAACATAGCTCCAAACCTACAATGAACATTCAAACATGCACAAATACCTGCAATGAAGAGAGGCAAGAAGAGAAACAAGCAAAAACGAGCAAGGATGGACAGATGCATCACAAAACACGTTTTGTTGCTCCAGAAGTTTGCACAGAACATCATTTCAATAGTAAAAGGCAAAAACGCCATTACAGAGCAAGGGAGGAGGTTCGAACTCCATTTTCAACCCTAGAGAAGAAAAGAAGGGAGGGCAGAGTAGAAAAGATGAACCACTTGTTATATCTCTTTTAAAATGAGCCAAATCTGGCTTTATACAATACATGGGTCGAGCCCAGGAGAGAGAAAACATAGGAAAATGTGTAAGTAGCCCAACCATTGACCAAAACACATTCTTCATTAAAATCGGTGGTTGAGACATCACTTCTGGCCATGCTGAAGAAGAATGCGACCCATGTGCATTAAAACTGGTTGTTGAAACGTCGCTTCTGGCATTACCACGTGTCAGAGCCATTTCTCATTTTTCTCTCTTCATACTGCACCAAAATTCGAGATTGATCCCAGAATCATGTAGAGAATTTCATAAGATTTCCGTTGATATAAAGAACATGCAAATCCGAGCTCTGCATTGAAAGTTATGGAGGTCTGAAGTTTTAGGGCACAAAACAGGTGAAAACGTGTTTTGAAATCTTTCCCGCGCTCTGCCACCTGGATGACACGTGGCACACATTGATTGGTCACGTGATTCTCTCTCCTCTACCTTTCGGCGGGCTTTCTTTTGAAATTTCCTTGTGGGCCCCTCGCGTCTTTATGTCCCGGATGTCTCAAACTGCTTGGGCCAAAAACTTCCGATCCGCTGAAATGGGCTTCCTCGTCCCTCATTTGGTCGATGACACGTGGCATTGTTTGATTGGCCTTCGGCTCCTTCGGTGATCCGCGTCCCACGCATCCCTTCGTCCCGGATGTCCCAGTACGAACTTTCTCTGTTTCGGCCGAACCGGCCGGTTCGCGTCCATTTGTCCCAAATGTCCCAGTGCTTCGTGGGACAAATTCTTCCGGTTCACCCGATCCGGCCGATTCGCGTCTTTACGGCCCAGATGTCCCATTTGTCTCCGGACTGTTTGTTCTCATTTCAGCCAAACCGGCCGGTTCGCGTCCTTCATGCACTCTTGTCCCACTTGTCCCTTTGCTGTTTGGGTCGCCTGTAGGCTTTTCGGCCGATCCGCGCCTTGGCGTCCCAAATGTCCCGACTGTCCTGGGACTAGGACTTAGCCGATTTTCACATTTTTTTCTGGCCCAAGCTTATCTTCTGCAACTTCTTCGCATCTTCTCAGAGCTTGCTCTTTTCAACCTGGACGGGAGAGTTAGAAAAAATCTGAGGGAACCCCAGAAACATGATGTTTGCTCTGAATCAATTATCTGCCTGGGACTTGAGAATTCTGATGCATGTTATCAAATTAACCCTGGGGGGTGAATTTTGGATAACAGAAGATCATAGGTCTTATGAGTTATATGACATATGGCATATTACGTCATATAATTTTTCATCATCATATTTTTAGTGTTTTCATAGGACTTATATCCCCTATTTGAAATGGTAACTCTGCCTTCCCTCTTGAAGGGAATGATTATCCATGCACAAGAGTTACACAACAAAGCACATATGTACCCTCTTTTTTATCTATGAGAATGAGTATACCTATTTTTTTCCTTATGAATTATTTTCCATTGTTATTCAATTCTTGTTGATTACTTAGAGCATTCATGTCACCATTGGAGTGCTAGGGTTTTGGATTGATCCTCGTAGAACAATCTTGCATCTTTCATGTTAACAAAGAGTACACTTGAAAGAATATGGTCTTAGTGTTGCCTCTTCTTTTGCTTAATATAGGATTGCATAGTTAAAAAAATATGTAAAAGTAATAACATGTCTTTTGAAATAACCCTTTGATGTTGGTGTTCATCTATACTTTTGTAACTTAGCCATCTTCATGAGATGGCATTCTTAAAATTTTAAAAATTTGTAATTGTTTTTACTTATGCATCATGAGCCTCCTCTTTTTAATGGTTCTTACATATATATATATATATATATATATATATATATATATATATATATATATATATATATATATATATATATATATATATATATATATATATCAAATAAATATTAAGAAAACTTGCATTGAATAATTCAAAATTTCTCATTAAAATTACGATTGTATAGTTGTTCCTTCAATTAAAATCTTCATTGAGAATAAGAATTTATTCTTTCAAGCAAATGCTAATAAATAATTGCCTTCAAATATTTTAGTCTTGATGTTGCCTTTTTCATTCTTTTTATATACACTTACATAGTTAACAAATATGTAAAATCCATAACATATTTTTTCTAATAATCGATGGATGTGTATTTCCATGTATACTGTAGTAACTTTCACATTTTCAAGGACCTTCACATTCACCAACTTTTACTTGTTATTTTGTTTTCTGGTGGCATTCTTAAAATTTTCAATATTTGCAGGTTTTTTTGAATTATGCAATATGAGCCTCCTCTATTTTTCTAGGAGGCTCAATTTTGTGGTTTTTACTATATGAAATATTTTATATACATTTTTAACAAAACAAAATTATATTATGTTAATTTAATATTCCAATTAAGTATAATACTTTTTATAATTTATTGTCTCAAAGTGTAATTATTTATAACCAACAACTTCTGAAAAATCAAAAAAATCTCTTTCATCACATCTTTATTCATTTGAAATACATTTATATAGTCTTGCGTGCATTTTAATTGTTTTTTGATTATTACTTTCTCTAAGTTGGATGTTATACATTGGCTCATAATTGTGTTTTATTGTAAATTAATAATTTGAAGTTTGTTTATGGAGAAATTTAGATTTTGTATATGGATGACATGGAAAAAATCTATACTTCGATAATAGTTTATTTTACAAACACATTTTTCCATTTGTGCTCTATATATGTGTCATTAACAATTTTTCCATTGATTCTTTCACATATCTTCATCTCAATTCTATGATTATTTTATAGGAAGTGTGGCAACATTTCCTTTTACTCCTTTTTTTTCCCTAATTTTCCCTTTCTTGAAGCTTTCTTGAATAGTTCAATAAATTAACCATGATCACAATGTTCATATTTGATTGTAAAAATTGGTGCATGCATTTGATCTTGTTTTGGAGGAAACTCATAGTTTCTCCTAATTTCATTTAATGGTGATTGGCTTGATAACTAGTTCATGTTTTTAATCTTTCTAAATATTCATTTCATGACCATTAAAGTTTGATAAAGTTGCAATCTTGTATCCCTTCACTTTATCTTGCCCTCATCATAGATAGCATTCTGTCATAGGGATACATTGTCCAAATGGTGGTTGGTTAAGCTACTATTGAACCAACATTACAGTTATTTAACCTTGAAACAATTCATTTGAATATCGCATCGGAATGCAACACCGTGTACACCTTTTTGATGGAATGCACTTTGAGATGACACTACTCCCTAAGTTTGCAAGCCATATCCTTGAGAAACAAATGCAAAATGGATCTATTATAAATTTTTGTAAGTTCCTTTGTATAATGGTCAAACATGAATTGTAATTTGATGGTTGTAGTTCAGAGTAATTTATAATTATCAATGGAGCAAAAATGCTATACATGCATAGAGGATCATATTAGAATTCAAGGGGCATGCGTAGTATAGATATAGGCCAACGTGTGAGGTTGCATGCATGCATTTAGAGACCAGGGGACTTAGCCAATTTTCCATAATGGATAAAAATAGAAAAACAAAGTTAGAAAAACAAAGTTAGAGTCGCTCAAGTAAAGATCTGGGAATAGATAAAATCATGAAGACTTAGCGGAAAAGCAAGGAAAAGAAACAACATGTGGAATAGAATAAAGTACATGCATGAATCGGTCTAAATATAAAATTTAAAACATGTTTTATATCCTATTATTAGCACAGTGTAAAATCATGTAGGCTATTTTTGTACACATGTCTATTATTAGGAAATTGCATGAAGTGGTGAAGGGAAAGTTTCCTTTTTGCAAAGAGTTCTGTTTTGGGGTGTGTGTGTGTATTAGAGTGAAGTATGGATGGAGAGCTCAGCAGACTAGGGTTGAGTCTAAGTAAGAGCACACATGGTCCAGGCATAAGTATAACAAGATTATTGTAATCAGCTACTTTGTTATGAATTTGATTAATAGTTGTAATGTAAAATTGTGTTTTGATTGCTAAATTGACTATGTCTGAATAAGGGATAATGGGAATACAGATCTTGATAATTATTCTTTATATTGATTAGGTTTTCTTATTATATGTGTTTCCAATTTCTCGTGATATGATGTATCTTTCCATATGGATGGTTATAATTATTAACATGCATGCTAACATTCTGATAAGAAAAACAAAGCGAGGGACACGTGGTTACGTGCGCTTCGGGTGACCATCTAGATTCCTCTAGATGTGGTGCCAATGCACATAGCTCGGTTTGGGTAAATGAAAGGAATACATTTTGGTTCCATTGTTAGGACCTCTTTTCAAGTTTTCTACCAAGATGTTGCATGAAAATGGTGTATCAAATTTATTTAAAGAGTATTGAGAGATGGGTCGAAGATAATCAAGATGCTTTTGTACAGAGATATAACACTAGGATGTGTTTTTACATGTAAAAATGGGTATAAAAAAATATGTATGACTATTTGTATGAGACATTCTTCATATTTTTTCTAGTTGAATTGTACCGATGGTTGGTACCTTACATGGAAAATAGGGGTCTTCAAATATGAAATTCATTTTGGAAGCAAGAAGAGTACCGACACTTTCTCGATTCGGACAAGACTTAGAATAAAGTTGTGGATCATTGGTGGGAAGGTGTTTTACTTAGATATATTTTAGAGTACATAATTTCTACATACTCTTTCATGGAGAAACCATAGTTTTGGTTCTTACGCTAGCTAAGAGGATCTTATTTGCATGTGATACCCTTAGCTATCAAGATCTTCATGCTTTAGAGAACTGGAAATGGATAACTTACCTATGGTGAGATAAACCCCACCGTATGATGGGGAAAGAGAAGGTTTGGGAAGGATGGCAGAGGCCTGGAAGAAGAAAGAGAGAGAGAGAGAGAGAGAGAAATATTTTTCAATTATAATGAGGAATGATAGAGGGAAGTGGATGAAGAGTTTAGATCAAGAGAAATGATGATTGGCAGAAGTGATGAGATCCCCATGGAAGACAAGGAGCCACAATATCATGTCCTCCCAACATTGGGAAAACATAGTAGAGAGACCCCATCAACCTCTGTTGAGAACACATCGAGGGATAGAATAAGGACCATGTGTATGTATCGACCAAGCCTCGCTCATCGAGCCCTTGTGGAACATGTTCCAAATCCAGAGGTAGTTATTGAAGAGTATCATAGTGAAGGTGAGCAAGCAGAATCTCCATGTTGGGTAGGAGATAAAGGTAGGCATATTTTAGTTACTTCTTAGGATGTGCAATAGATTAGGGATACAAATATGGCAGCACACAACAGATCACCATTGTTTGGGATAGGTAATTTTGGAGGAATTTTTATAAGTGTGTCATCAAGACAGAGTATTTTTTTACAAACCATTAGAATAAATCCTATAGGTTTTGCTATAGCATAGATAGTTGGTGTCCAGTTTAGCATAACAAATGGGACACAAGGAAGTTAATCTACTAGACCATAGGTCACGAAAGGAGGTATAGGAGGCTCAAGTCAGCCACCGCATGAAGGAAATATTGGTGGAGGTTCAAGTTATAGATCTGTTCCTAACCCGGGAAAGTCCCACCACAACAAAGAACCTCCCCAAAACCACCCCATAAACCTTCATAGTAGCAACAAGCACAATAACAGACACCCCAAGTTTTATTTGAGATGTCTCTTCACTTTTCAGAGTATAGAGGTGTGGAAGATGTTGTTGAGCATGTGTACAAGTGTGAATTGTTATGGAGAACCAAGGGTATAATATTCTCTCATGAAAGAAAAGCCACTTTTCCACCACACTTCAACACACTTGGTATAGGAAGTATGATCCACACCTAACTATGGTAGATTATGATGCATTATGGACCGTGTTTTTTCTGAATTCCATATTCTATAGTTCAAGTAATAGAGTATTAGCACACTCAAAGAAATAAAGAAGGGATTATCTGAAAGTGTAAGGGAGTATGATGCATGGTTTAAAACTCTATTGTCTAAAATATATTATGATAACCATCATATTCAAGATGCATAGTGGTTTATTGGAGGTTTCTTGCTGACTCTTGAAGGGCTTTATTACACAAAATATACAAATATCCACATGAGGCTTTGGAATCATCTCTGCACAAGACCGAAGCGAGTTGAGATTGTAGACACTAGAGTGAGCCATTTTCTTGAGGTAAAAATAAAAATATGGATAATCAATTGGAGAATATTTCTACCAATTCCACACATGAGACGTGTAGTGGGTTATGGTGCACTAATTACAAAGTAGTGGGACATACAAAGGATAGCTATCCATGTAAGACTATGTGCACACTATTACAGTCTTGTGATATTTTCCACAAGAATCATGATGTTCAGATTTATCCCCTCTTATAGAACACAATGATGAAGAATATATCCATGTATTGCAATATTTTTGATGCATGTACCCATGATATAAAATATTGTCATTTGATAGACAAAACTCATGAGGTATGCGAGATCGGATTCCCCCATCAGGTTGTGGTTGTGAAGGATGTGATCGATTCGGCCGAATCAATCCCAGCAATCGGATCACCCCCTAAATTTGGTGAGCAAACCATGGTGGCTAGTAGCTCCCAAACACATAAATCCCACCTAATGAAGGGTGCAACAATGGATGTGGTGGGTTTCAAGGTCAATATATGAGCAAATGTTGTGATGGTAGAGAAAGACAACATGCGGAACTCCGTTAAACATGTGGGTCCCTGGATCATTACCAATGCAAGTGTCTCAAGAATAAGGTATGTGCATATTTTGTAAAGCAACATTAGGTTAAGGACTTCCCGATCTCTATGATCATATGTGCAAGAAAAAAAGGACAAAGGTGTGGGGATTATAAAGGTATAGTGTGTGAAGAATGAGCAATGGGAATGTTGACTTTGGATAAATAATTTCCTAAGTATTAGTGGTGCATGATGATAACACGCATAGGAAGGGGAGCATAGGTATGTGCAAAAGTTCAACGTATAAAGGGCATGCCAGGGAGATTAAGTGGAATGAGGCATGAAGACTTGGATGACATGTAAGGTTATTTTGGGAAAAGAAAATTTTTAAGTGTCATTAAAATTTGAGCCAATAATAATATGTGGATCTAGAGTTAATTATAGATGATTTATTATTAGGCAAAGCTTGCATGCTTCCTTAGTTGATTTTATAGCGATGCATGGCTATTTTAAGCATGTAACCTATTTTGAGAGTGCATGGGTGATGAAGGGAAAGTCCCCACCCTATATATATATGTATTGATTTACATGGTTTTGGGTGATCGAGATAGACAGAGAAAAAAATTATTTTGTTGGAATGATTTTTCATGCATGACGCTTTGTGATGGTAATTATGATGTATTCAGCTATTGGTTTTGTCATGACTTAATATAATGGATATTTATGGATGGATATTGATTTTTGATGTTACTTCTCATGGCTATTGTATGGTGAATCTGGTATTAATCCTTATGTGATCTATATGTTTACTTATTATGTGTGTTTCCAATTTGAGTTGGAGATCCTAATTGCTTAGAATGGGATATTCACTTTGGGATTTGGTTATTATGAACATACATGTTAACACCTTGGTAAAGAAGTAACAAAGTGGGACTTGGTACCTTTCATGCTTTCTGAGTGCTCGATGATGTGCTAATGCGTATAGGGTTTGTGTGGGGAAAATAAAACTACATTTTGGTTCCATTGTTGGGACCTAATTTCAAAAAAATCTTATCAAAATGTTGTATGATGATGGTGTATCGGTTTACTCTTGTAGCTATTGAAGATTGTGTTATTGATGGAAAATATCAATTTGCATGTAGATATGGTTCTGGACTAGATTTCAATACACACGCATAGGTTGAAGAACATCTTTATCATGAGCTTTATGATTCCTTATTGTTTTATTTTCCAATAGAGTTGTATGAGTGGTTATTAGTGTATGCATCAAAGAAAAGCTAGTGTTACAAACCAAGGACTTGGATGCAGGAAGAGTATTAGGATTTGTTTGATGCAGATGAACCTTGGACACGTGTTGTAGATCATTGGTGGGATGGTGTTGTGCGCAATTATACTTTGGAGTACGATGTGTCTACATATTCTTGTCCAGGTTGCTGAGTTTTAATTCTTGTGCAAGCCTAGAGGATCTTAACTTTACGATGTCCATTTGTCTATTAAGATCTTGATGGTGGTGTTGAGTTTAGAGCACCTCCTATGGCTAGATAAACACCCCATCACACGTAGGGGTAGGGTAGTGTGGTGAAATATGGAAAACCTTGTGATAGAAAAATGTAGAGAGAAGAAAGGTGGCTTAAGTATAATGAAGTGAGAGGGAATTGGTGAAGAAGCATGATATTGAGGAGTCTGTGGAGTTGTGGAGGATGATGTCTCATGAAGGATTTGAATCTCATGTGGAAGACGTGGAGCCAAAGCATCAGGCTCTCCCCCACTTAGGCAAGCATAGTAGAGAATCCCCTCCAGCTTTTGATGAGATCATGTTTGATGAAGAAAGATTGAGGACCATGGGCATGCATCTTATCCCACCTGAACCTAGCCCTTGCACTTGGTGTTTGAGTTCAAAAGTAACTATTGATAAACATGAGAGTGTAGGTAATCTATCTATTCTCGGGTAGTTATCATTTTCCTTTAAATATAGAAGTGCATTAGACAACATCTATATGACATCATAGGCATAACATCTTTTGTTATTTGAGAGACCGATTGGAAGAATATTTTCTAGCGAGTCATCAAGACAAAGTGTGGGAATGAAAAACATTGGGAACATGTCTGAAAGTACTACAACTTTGCATATTATGGGATTTCAATTTAGTACCACTATGGGAATGCAAGGAAGTACATCCACTGGTTTAGCACCCACTACTGGAGGATCAGGAGGTGGTTCAAGAGGATCAAGAGGCTCGGATCAAGTGGATCAGGTGGTTCTAGTGGTGGAGGAAATATTGGTGGTGGTTATGGTTCTGGATCTAGTGGACAAGGTCCACACCCTCATCAACCACAACAAGTTTTATGAGATGTCTCTCCACTTTCCATAATATAGAGGTATTGAATATGTTACAGAGCATGTGCACAAGTGTGAGCTATTATGACATGCTAAAGGAATCACCATTCCAGATAGAAAGAGAAGTCAGTTTTACTACTACTTTCAAGGGCACACGTCCATGCATAGCTAGTATTAAAAATATGATCCACACAGACTATGGTGGATTATGATGCTTTGCACTCCATGTTTTTGTCTGAGTTCCATATCCCTGAGTTTGAGCATAAAATTATCAATGCGCTTAAGGACATTAATTAGGTCTTATCAGAAAGTGTTTGGGAGTATGACACGTGTTTTAAAAAATTTATCAAATTTGTCTTATGATATACACCTAGTCAACATGCACAATGGTTTGTTGGTGGGTTGTTGACTCCTTTCATAAGGGCATTATCTCATAAGACTTTTGTAGATCTCATGTGATTCTTTGGAAGAAGATCTATGTGTTGAGGTAGTTAAGGAGTGTGGACACCAGTGTGAGCCTGTTTCTTGAAGTGAAGATTGCATCTATGGTGAAACAATTGGAGAAGCTCTCTATTAATTTAACTCATGAGATTTGTGGAATATTTAGTGTATAACATGTGAGGTTAAAGGACACACTAAGGATAGTTTCCCTCAAAATTCATCACATGCCATGTTGTTATTGATTGTGATATTTGTCACTTAGACATGATGTGAGTAGATTCCCTCTTTACATTGTGTAATCCATAATAATGTATCCATGTATTGTAAAAATTTAAAAACGTATACTCATGACATTATTAACTACAAATTTGGCAATCATATTCATGAATCCATTAAAAATGGTGTGCACCCGAGACTGGTGTAGAAATTGGATCCAAGAACAAGGAGAACAACATAATGAAGGGTGTAGTAATGGGGATAACAGGAATATAGGCTTCCATGGTGGATATAGAGGCCGAGGTCACAATGGTGGAAGAGGAGGATTTCCTAAAGGAACTTGTTTTACTTGTGGATCTCTTGATCATTATCAGCACAAATGCCCTCAGAATGTGGTTTTCTCTTGGTGTGGAAAAAAACATAAATTTGAAGAATGCCCTACTTTGTATGAGCATATGAGAAAACATCACAAACAATATAAGGGAAGTAGTTATGATTAAGATTCAGCTCACATGGATGGAGATCAATGGATGCCAAAGGTTGGGCTTAATTCTAAATTACAACCTATGTTAGTTACTTACACATTTAGGTTGTGCACACACCCATGTGAACCTCTAAAGTATAAACTGACTATAATGAAGCAAGAAGTGATTAATGCAAAGTACCCTGATGTTGAACATTAGAAAGAAGTTTACCTAGAAACTATGGACATTATCAGAATCTATAGGGAGATATTTAGGGCCTTTGAAGGAGTAGGCATGCATGTTGGAGTGTGCTAAGAATGTTGAAATTCCATAGAAATACATAGATGATTTGAAGGAAGTCTATATAATGTTGCATAGGAGAACATAATCCCTTTTTAGGAGAATGGTTGAGAGAAACATTATCACATGCGTAGGTAATGAGCACAAGAGGCAGATCCTTCATGAAAATCTACCTCCCCATAATCATGAGTATGATAAAGGATATTACATTTAATGTGGTCATAGATGGATGAATTCTAAGCAATATCCTAATAGATATATGTGCGGAAGTTAATGTACTCATGTTAGATGCTTGGAATCATATTGGAAGACCACCATTGCATCCTTCTTCAAAAATTTTATATATGGTAAATAGAACTAGGGCTAATCCTATTGGGGTATTAAAATATGCTACTATTATGATTTAGGGAGCCAAGTTTACTGGGGAATTTGAAGTATTGGAGCTACAGAGGTAGATAGTTTCCTAACATTACTTGGGTGCCCCTAGTGTTATGAAAATAATGCATAGATTTACGCTTCAACAAGGGGTACATTAGCTTTGAGAATAAAGAAGAGTGCATTATTATACCATTGATAGATGCAAAGGCTGCTCCATATGTTGAGCCTTTGAGTGAAGAATACTTGAACAAGATATACATGCGTATAATTAGAGACCCTGAGGTAATTGAGCCATCTAAGGAAGGAGTGATACAATGGGATGATGCTCATTTAGTTAGTGATACTAAAAGTATTTCTTATGAAAAATAGGCACATGGAATGTATGAAGTATTGGGTGAGAGGTCAAGAATACAGTTACTCACATGGTCAAGATTTGCATGGTTAGGCACTTGAGTATAACCAGGTACCTTGGTACACAAGTGAAGGAAATATTGATGTATTTTTGTGCACTATGGAAGCCCAAAGTGGAAGGATGAGGTGATGAGAAAAATATGTTGGTTTATACCTATGTGGTAAAGCAACGTGTGTTGGTGGACTACACACAGACAACCTATTGGAATGGCATGAGGTGAGAATCACCTTTTCTACTAGGTTTCTAAGGAGCAATGTACCTTCACATAGATATGTGAATTCCATGGGAAGGATTCTACTTTCACACCACGTTCAGAAGTGTGAGAGACTTTGGATGGAGGGGCAAGGAGGCCTTGCCACCATCACTCTAGGTACATAAGTTCTACAAACCCTCAAGTAGCACATGCGCATGGTATGTCCATGTAGAGTTGACATAGAGAGATAGTTAATTGGCAAGAGATGACCTCAGGTATGATCATACTTTTGATTACTTTTCTACTAAACCTCCGGTCAATGAAGCACTGCAGATTATGAAGTGCCTTACTTTGGGAGATAGTACAAAGGCTAAGGAAATTATTTTAGACATGTTTGGAGAGTTGGATTTGGAGGCACGCCTTGACCTTGAAGAGACTAAAGAAGAAGAAATGGTCTCACTCCTAGGAAAAAAGGAAAAGGGGTAAATTGGTATGCATAATAGATGATGATGATGAGGATAATAACCTAGATGTTAACCACACTAAAGGTATGTGTGAGGTGATGGAAATAGTAGATGAGAAGGCACGTGCATATCATGAGCCTATGAAAATGAAAAAAGGTTAACATTGGGATAGATACGAGATCCAAAGAAGTAATTATAGGTGATTATTGGTTTGAGGAGATGTTACAATGATTATTGAGATGTTGCATGAATTTAAGGACTTATTTTTAGGGTTATCATGAGTTAAAATGATACACCTTCTTTAGGTGAGATGTGAATCAAACTTAAATAAGGTGTGTGCTCGATTAGGAAGAGGCCTTATAGGATGAATCCTAATATGCACATCAAGGTGAAGGAATAAATTGATAAGATGTTCAAGTCTGAATCATTAAGTCCATTGAAGGAATCTCAATGGGTTAGTCCCATGGTCATAAGCATTAAAAATGATGGGAGGATAAGGATCTATGTGGACTATAGATAATTAAATGTTGCATGTGTTATTGATCCTTTTCCTACCCCATTTACTGAGGAGATCCTGAAGGAGTTAGGGCACGAGATCTATTTACTCTTTACTAATGGATTTTTAGGATATCATCAAGTGCGTATATCAAAGGAAGATCAAGAAAAGACAACTTTCACCACCGAATGGGGAAGTTTTTACATACATAGTATTCCCTTTGGACTGAAGAATGTGCATGAAGTATTTTCATGCATTGTTGTATAAGCATTTTAAGACTTCATTCATAAGTTTTTACAAGTGTATCTTGATGATTGGATAATGTATGGTTTAGTTAAGGATCATTGTGACAATTTAAGACTTATGTTTGAGAGGTATAGGTAGTTAATCATCTCCTTAAATATTAATAAATGTATCTTTGACACCTTTTGGCACTTTTCTTAGGAATATTATTTGTAAGGAAGGCTTGTTGGTAGATCCATCCAAGGTTGCTGTGATCTTGGGATTGGAAGAACCTAACAATCAAAGTGAAGTGTGTGGATTTCTTGGTCATACAAGGTATTATAGGAAATTCATTAAGGGTTATGAAAAGATTTCACGCCCTGGAGGAACTTTTAAAGGCTAAGGGAAAATTATATTAGGGGGATTCACAACCACATGCATTTGAAACACTTGAAGGAAAGGTTGACCACTTGCACCTATTTTGTGCTTTCCTTCATGGGAAAAACCATTTCATGTTCATGTTGATGCTTCTAGGATGGTGATTGGTGCCATGTTAGCACAACTAGGTGAAGGAATAGTGGACCACCCTATTTGTTTTGTGAGAAGAAAGTTGACACTTGTTGAGTATAATTATACAACTACTGAGCATGAATCTTTTTTCATGATTTACACATTGCACAAGTTTACAATACTTATTGGATACACCATTTATTTTCTTCACAGATCATATGGCACTTAAGTATTTGGTCAACAAAGCCCATGTTACAAGGGTGCATTTGCAGGTGGATACTACTATTTCAGGAGTTTTAATTTACAGTTGTTGTCAAACTAGGAAAAAGTAACTTAGGGCCTGATCATTTGTCAAGGATCAATTCTAGTGAGGATGCACAGAGCATTGAGGACACAATGTCGATGTAGAAATATTTAGATTTAATCATGTGCCCATCGAATTGGAAGATATTATAGTCTTTTTATGCACTAGAAAAGCACGTAAGGGAATGAAGACATTAGAGAAGAAACAAATTACAATATGAGTGACACCTTACTAGTTGATAGGTGGAGATTTATACAAGCTTAGGTCATGATGAAGTTTTTGTCCGGTGTATGTGCTTTGGAGCATGAGCGTGAGGGTATTATGGAAGAAGCTCATGGTGGAATTGCAGGAGGTCATTATGTAGGATGCCACCACACATAAGATTCTGATGGTTGGATTATGGTGGGAAACTTTATATAAGGATATTAAAGAATATGTTAAGGTGTGTGATCATTTTCAAGCCTTGGGAAGCCTAGAACTAGAGATGAGATGCCTTTAAGGCCTATTGCAAGTGTTGAACCTTTTGAGAAATGGGTGATTGAATTTTTGGGTCATATTTCCCCACCCGAGAGTGGACTAGCGTGTGCACTACATTATAACTTATACAAACTATCTTACAAGGTGGGTAGAAGCAATGCCTACAAATGATTACATGACAACTATATCAACAATATTTTATGGGAAAACATTATCAACAGTATGGATGTCCATTGAGCTTGACAAGTGATAGGGGCACTCATTTTCTTAATGAGACTATAATAATTTATTGGCTGAGTTTATGGTGGTGCACCATAAGACAACACCCTATCACCCACAAGCCAATGGTACTGCTGAGGATTTTCAACAAATATTAGGACATACATTGACAAATATTTGATGTTGGAAGGAAAGACTGGGATGATAAAGTATTTTTGTACTTTGGGCATACATGACTACTTACAAAATATTGAATAAGGCCACACCCTTTCAATTGGTGTTTGGTGTGGAGGTTGTATTACTGTTGAATTTTTTATGTCATCCCTACATATTATGCGTGCATGGATTAGATGATGAACAAGTTGTTGAAGAGTGCATAAGAAAATTAATTCAATTGGATGAGTGGCGCGTTATTTCTGATGGATCCAGAAGAATAAAAAGCAAGACAGAAAGCATGACATGATAGATATATTCAAAATAAGGAATTTGAGGTTGGAAATATGGTTCTTTTATATGATTCAAAGTTTGTGTACCACCTGGGAAGTTGAAAGTTCATTGGTTGGGACCATTTGTTAGAACAAGATATTGATTCATGGCACTTTCCAATTACAAGTGTTGGATGTTATTTTATTGCCTAGTTACTTCAATGGGAGTAGGTTGAAGCCCTACTATAAATAAGTCTTCTTTGTGTTTTTAATAAGGTAGTATTTCCATTTAATTATATTTCCTTTAATACATTTCCTTTATATGTGTTTCCTTTTAATATTGCTATCATTTGTCAATTTAGTTTAATGTTTTGTTGTAATAAGCACACTTGCATACTAGTAGTTGATTACTATCTAAGTGAATTCATGCACAGAGGACCGTGCATACTTTTAGTGTGGGGTGGAGTAGATACATGATAAATGGGCCAAGATGGAAAGAGATTGAACATCCTCTGGAAGATGGGTATGCATAGAAAAAAAGATGGTGCATGTTCTTAAATTAAATGTGCAAATCAAGATAACACAATTGGTCAAATAAAGACCATGTATATATATGGATGGACACACAAGTGTAATGAGGTAGGAAGTAGTAATGGAAACTACTTGGTATGAGGTGTAGTGGATTATTAATTTGGAACATGGAGGCATGTGAGAGGAAGTTTGTGGCAGAAGTAGGGGGCATGCTAGAAGGTTACGAATGGGGTGGGAAACATCGTGAAAAGTGTGAAAAATAAAAAAAAATGTAATTAATTTAGAGTATGGTGGTATATTAAGAGAAAATAAATGCAAGGAAATTTGTATCAATTTATATAAGAAGGGGTTGCGATACCATTTTACCTTGTATTGTGAAAGAGATATTATAGATATCAAACCAAAGAGATTTTACATGGCATTGTTTAGATATCCATTAGAGAGTGTTTGAGTAAATAAAAGGTGTACGGGGGAGAAAATTTGTGAGTTACGGTTCAAGGAGAAAGCTAGGGCACGTGAGCTTGAGTTACAAGGTTCAAATATAGTGCAAGAACACATTTTATCATTGCAATGGCACCAAAATGAGCACCTGGAGAAACCACAAGGGGTAGGAAGAAAAAATAAGTAGAGGTAGAGGTGGAGGATACCCCAAAAGAATATTTTCATAAATGTAGTACCCATAAGGTGTCATAATGGGATTGGATTGGGAGTTGCATATCAGATTAAAAGAAAATTAAGTGACTACAATCATCATACTAAGGATAATAGGGATGAGTTGGAAAAATATTTGGTGGTAAAAATAGATTTGTGGACAGAAAATGACATGGTCATCTACAATGATGCAGATGAGAAGTTGTCCGAGAATGTCAAGTTCATGATAGTTATATGAGTTGCCATATTTTAGAAAACCAAAGAAATTGTATCAATGGTTGATGTCCCATGTGTCCACAAGGAATTTTTTATTTTATAGGGCTATGAATGCGACTTAACGCCCTTGATTAGTAGGTTGAGAGGGTTGAGAATATCATGAACTAAGATTAGTAGTGACCTTACTGATGGTGAGGGCATAGAATCAACTTCTTCTGCTTGGTTTATGTGAAGGGAGGGCACGTGATGGATGTTGTCAAGCTAGAAAATTACCCTTTGATCTAGGAAGTTGTGCATATCCTCACCAAATTGAATAACTAAGAGTGTTAGAGCCAAGTAAATAAAATATGGCTCCATATTGCTAAAAAAATGACTGAGGGAGTGGTATACAACTTGTCTTCTTTCATTGTTAAGACTATTATTGAATAAGCACACCATGGAGACAAGATAAGTTTTGGTGCTATTTTATTGTCTATTGTGTTTGTGGAAATTGGGGTGCTCGATGGGCCAAAGGAGAATATTTGGCAATATCCCAAGGAGAAAAATTCCCTTGCAGATAGATTTGCAAAATACACATGTGATGGATCTATGAGTGGACCTTACAAGCAAAGGATGGAGCTCTGGTATAAGCACTTGCACAAAGCATTTGAATATGAATGGAGAATACCCAAGGACCTTCCTTCAGTATTAGAGAAGCATGCTTAGTTTTTGTATATCAACACTTTTGCATAGGTAAATTTGGAATGAAGGATGGAAATTGGAGCCCTTGGTGCAAGCTTCCAAATGGCTTCACCATGCATTACTTCTAGGCCTAGGTACACAGGTTTTTAAACATGCGCAGATTGAGTTTTGATGCGATCAAAGTAGAATATGATTATCATATGCTCTAGAAGACATACGTGTATCTGGGTATGTCTACTTATATAGAAAATTTGATCTCAGATGATATAAGTATCAATTCAATGAGCTTGGTAGTTGGGAAACTTGGCACGGCTAAGGTATACATCTACCTTAAGCCCAAATTGGAAAAAGGTAAATACATTGAGAATGAGTTTAGGATCCTGAACTACCCAAAGGAAAGCATATAGTGGGAACATTGTAGGATGAGGAGCCCAATCCTCCCCACACAAATGAAGAAAAGGAGGAAGAACTAAAGGAAGACATTGGTGGCCTAGATCATGGCACAAGGAGATAACCACTTGTGGGGAAAAGAGAATGCACAAGGATATGCCTCCCGGACAAGAATAAGGTGGATAAGTGAGAATGGAAATGGGCATCATGGAGATAGAGAAAGGTGAGGATGTTGAGGATTAGTAATTTAGGATGGTGTTAATAAGGACAAGGTCACAAGGCATAGACACAAGGCCCTCATAGCCAACTAAGAGATCACCCCAAAACTCCTTAGTGAAGATAGAACTAGAGAAGAAGATGCATAAGTATATTACCAAAAGGATAGTGAGGGGGAAAGTCAAATGACAATGCGCATATCATTAAGGAGACTCATGTTATTACTGTGGATATAGAGGAGCCTCGGGATGAAGAAATGAAGCATGATACAAAGGTGTTTGAAGAGTGTGAAGTGGTAAGTGGTGCTATAGGTGCAAGGCAAGAAAACCCATAAGGATGAACCATCCGGTGAGCCTACTAGTGCACATACAAGGGAAGGATAGACACTTGATGATGAAGTGCACATTCCAAAGGGTCGTCATTCTGGGAGGAATAAGGATGGAGAGATGTATAAGACTCCTATTGTTGGATATATTGATGATCCTACAAATATCATTCGCTCGAGGTTCTAAATCACTTTAGAGCCTGGGGAGCTTTATGGATGGGAGATAATGTGGTCAAAGTGGTCAACTTGCACCAAAAAGAATTTTACTTTGAGTATACAGATACATATCGATGATTTTGAGTTTGATGTGAAGGAGGAAGAGTGCATTAAGAGGAAAATGAAGAAAAAGGCTCAGAGCACACACTGGACTGTTATGCCAACAAATTTTACTGATGAAAAGGCAAGTAATGCCTTAAATAAGTTGGCACCTGAAGTAACACATAGGAATATAGATAAATCGATGTGCTATGAACACTATTGGAGGAGAATAAGATCCTGAAAGAACAAGTGGAATAGCTTTAGCTTGCGAAGGGCGGAAGAAGGATAAAGAAAAGCGGAAGGATATTTTGGATTTTTTAGAAAATTTAGGGAAGGATATTATTAATTCTCATCTAGATATTGATGAATAGATTGAACATACCTATCATACATCCTTGCACTTTTTATAGGATTGTGTGCACTTGTTGATTAAGAATTAGTTATGGGAGTGAAAAGAGGCTAAGAAGGATGAAGCAAATAAGAAGGAAAGGACTTGATGTTGATAAAGGAAAAGAGGAAGGGGAAATTACTCCTACTATAAAGAAAAGTCTATTAGAATGTGATAAAGATGGATTCATCACAGTGAGAAGTAAGAAACGAAGACTAAAAGGTCTTGAAGAAATTCTGAATCGCTCTATAGTGATAAAAAGAAGTAGATAGGAAGCTGGGAAGCTTCCACCTCAAGAATCACAAGGGCTACTGCTAGGAGAACTACAAATATTGGAGTCACCTATAGAAAAGGTAGACTCTCCAAGAGAGAAGTAAGAGAAAAAGAGACTGAGAAAGAAATTGCAGATGGTACTCAAAGGATCTTGAACCATCTGGAAACTACATCCCCAAAAAATTTTTAATGAAGGTTATTTCTTGGAATGTCAGAGGGCTCAATGGGGGACCTAAGCAAAGAATGCTTAAGGAAATTAAAAGATCAAACAGACCCAGCATCCTTCTAATTCAGGAAACGAAAATGAAAAGTAAAGTTGTTGAAGATTGTAAAAGATATTTTGGGAGAATGTTTCCTTTGTTGCTTTGTTGATTCTCAAGGTGCTTCGGAGGCTTAGCGATCTTCTGGGATACTAAAATTGTTCATGGTAATGTGCTTTCTTCCTCCCAAAATCATTTAGCTATAATCTTTAAAAGCCTTGAGAATAATTCTAGTTGGATTCTTTCCAATATTTATGCCCCTAATACTGTTGCTGGTAGAAGAAATTTGTGGAAAGAGTTAGTCTTGTTTCGGAATAATTTTGAGGATATGAACTGGTTGATAATGGGAGACTTTAACACTCCTTTAAATCTGGGGAAAATTTAGAGGGAACTCTGATTTTTCTATCAGCATGGAAGAATTTGCTTTGACTTCATATCGACTCTTAATCTTATGGACATTGAACTTCATGGTAATCAATTTACCTGGTCTAACAGAAGAATTGGGGAAAACTTGATTCAGGTTAGATTGGATAGAGCTCTCATTTCTGCTAATTGGATCTTAGATCATAATTTTCATCTCTCTTCCCTTCCCAGAATGGGTTCAGACCACAATCCTATTGCCCTTAATTTCTTCAATTGGTCAAAACCTTTCCACTACAATTTTAAATTTGAAAAGATGTGGCTTGAACATGAGGATATTCTGGACAGAATTAAAGAGTGGTGGTCTTGGGAAGGAATAGGAACGGCTCAATTCAGGCTTCTTCAGAAGCTGAAAAATGTGAAGCAAAAGGTTAGAATCGGAATAAAGAGGTTTTTGGGAATATTTTTGAAAAAAGAAAGAGCTTAAGCAAGCAGCTAGAAGAGTTTGAGCTTAAAGTTTCTTTGAAAGGTATGACCCTCGAGGATCATCAACAGGAAAAAAATCTTCTCTCGACCCTGCATAATATAAACAGCTGTGAGGAATCCTTTTGGAGAATGAAGTCTAGAGCCCTCTAGTTAAAAGCAAGAGACAGAAATACAAAAAAATTTCATATGACAACCCTCAAACATAGGGCTTGTAACATAATCACTGAGAATAATTCCTACAATGAGCAAGCGACCTCCTTTCTCTTAGACTCCATTCCTAATAATTTACTACTTACCGAGAGGTTTAAGAGTCTTTCCAAAACAGTCACCATCGAGGAATTGAAAAAGCTATTTTTGCTCTGGAAGGGGATAAGGCTCCAGGCCCTGATGGTTTTTCTACAAACTTCTTCCAAAGATGCTGGGAAATCTGCTCTGAAGATCTATTGAAAGTTGTTAATGAGTTTTATAGAACTGGAAATCTCATAAAAGAGTTAAATAATACACATATTGTGCTTGCTCCTAAGAAGATGGATGCAAAGGATTTCAAAGATTTTAGGCCAATCAGTTTGGTTAATGTAATATATCGGATCTTCACAAAGATTTTAACCACTAGGATGCAACCTATTCTAATGGAAATTATTTCTCAACAACAGAGTGGATTCATTCAGGGAAGAATTATTCAGGATGGAGTTATTATGGTCCATGAAACAATTCATTCAATGGATAAAAGTAAAAAATTAGGGATGGCTATCAAGTTAGACATGCATAAGGATTTTGACAGAGTCTCCTGGAAATTCATGGATGAGGTTTTATCCAAGTTTGGTTTTCAAAATAAATTCAGGAAAATTATACATTCTTGCATTTCTTCATCTAGATTCTCAGTGGTTGTTAATGGGGAACCAGTTGGTTTTTTTTCCAGCAATAGAGGAATTCGGCAAGGGGATCCCATCTCCCCTTTGTTGTTCATTATAATGGCTGACAGTTTAAGCAGATCTATCTCAAAAGCTATTAATATTGGTATGATAAAGGGCTTTCAACCTACTTCTGGTAATCAGGTTTCCTCACACCAACAGTTTGCTGATGACACTCTCCTACTTCTGATGGCCTCAATAATTGAGGCGAAGGCTATCAAAACTATCCTTAGATTTTATGAGGAAGCCTCGGGACAAAAAGTTAATTTTGACAAAATCTCTATCTATTTTTTCAATACTCCTATTGAAAGGCAAAGAAAGATTGCTCTCATTCTTGGATGTACTATTAATTCCCTCCTGCTACTTATTTAGGGCTCCCTTTGAGTACTAGTAAGGTTTCTAATGAGGTTTGGAATGATCTTCTTAAGAGATTCCAAAAAAACTAGCTGGTTGGAAAGGAGCTTTACTTTCAAGTGCAGGCAAGTGTTTATTGATAAAAAGCACTCTTCAGAACTTACCTATTTATATCATGTCAATGTTCAACGCATTCCAACAACGCAGTGATGAATAGCATTGAAAAAATTCAAAAGAACTTTTTATGGCATGGTACTGAAGATAGGTTTAGGTACCATTTAGTGGCTTCGGAGCAGCTTTATGTAAACCAAAGAGGATTGGGGGTTAGCAATCAAAAACATCAAGAAAATGAATGCTGCTCTTATTGCAAAGTTGGGATGGAGACTTATAAAAGAGCACAAGCCTTATACTTGAAAGAGGTTTTGAAAACCCACAAGTGAGGATCACGAGGATGATGTGCACATCAACGGACGTGCGACCCAATGGCAGTGTGAAGAGATCTCGAGAGGAGTGAGCATCAACCGAATGTGCATGTCAAGATTTGAAACATGGGCGGAACTGGTTAAGCCATAAAACTCTCCTCTATCTCATAGATCAAAGACCTATACATATAGGAGGTGTTTGAGTAACCCCAGCCTGCAATCATGACAACTCGAGTAAAGAGGGGAGTTACATTCCCAAAATAGAAGTGTAACTCCCAATAATGCATATGATGCACTGACACACTAACGCACTGACGTGCTGACGCACTGACATGTAAGAGAATCTCATAATGATCCCTAAATGACACATGGACCTACAATCTCACCTAAGTGAGATGACTCACCTAATGATGTGGAAAATAACACACACCAACACCCCCCCTTTATTGTAACTTAGGATGAGGCAGTACGTCAGAAACGAGAAATGGGTCCCAGCACAAAGCCTAATGAGGTTCCCATGTACAAGAAGAAGTCCCAAGCAGTGAAGAAACCCGGGGGAAAAACATCCACCATAAGAAAACAAAAACTCTCTAATCTAAGAGAGATTTCCTCTTTGTACATGGGTACCCTTTCAGCTTGTTTGTGGCGGGACCCATATTTTGCATCTCTCTTAGATTAGAGAGTGTTTTGTTTTCTTGTTGTGGATGTTTTTCCCACTGGGTTTTCCTTCACTGCTTGGGAATTCTTCTTGTACATGGGTACCTCATCAGGATTTGTGTTGGGACCCATTTATTGTTTCTGACTTGCCATCTCATCCTAAGTTACGATGAAGGGGGGTGTTGGTGTGTGTTATTTTCCGCATCATTAGGTGAGTCATCTCACTTAGGTGAGATCGTAGGTCCATGTGTCATTTAGGGGTCATTATGAGATTCTCTTACGCGTAAGTGCGTCGACGCGTCGCATTAGTGCGTCGGCATCAGACAAAGACGTCGATGCATCATATGCGTCATTGGGAGTTACACTTCAATTTGGGAATGTAACTCCCCCTCTCTACTTGAGTTGTCATGATTGCAGCACTGGGGGTTACTCATCACCTCCTATATGTACACATATTTTGATCTATGAGATAGAGGAGAGTTTTATGGCTTAACTAGGTTCTGCCCGTGTTTTAAATCTTTGCATGCACATTTGGTTGATGCTTGCTCCTTCCGAGATCTCTTCACGCTGCCATTCGCATGTCCGTTGATGTGCACGTCGTCCCTCGTGATCCTCACTTGCGGTTTTCCAACCCTCTTTCATGGTATCAGAGTTGCACAACTTGCTGTCACACAAAATCTCGAACTAATGGTGGAGAGGGATCTCATCGTGTTAATCAGTTGCTACGCCAATACCCTCCCACATGATGGAGCCGGGTATACACCCAATCAGGCCCAATGACATATTAAGAGGAAGTGACACCGGAATTTCCCGGAGGTCACCCATCCCAGAACTACTCTGGGGCCGGTGCACTTAACTACAGTATCGTAGCTGCATGACTTGTCGTCACACCAAAAGCTCAAACTGGTGGTGGAGAGGGATCTCATCATGTTAAACAACTGCTACACCAATACCCTCCCACACGATGGAGCCGGGTATACACCTAATCAAGCCCAACAACATTAGGAGGCAGTGACATTGGGAATTTCTCGGGAGGTCACCCATCCCAAAGACTACTCACGGGGTTCTTTGCGCTTAACTGCCTAGGTCTGATACCAAACAATTTTCCATCACACCAAAAGCTCAAACTTATGGTTGAGAGGGATCTCATCGTATTAACTAGTTGCTATGCCAATACCCTCCCACACGATGAAGCTAGGTATACACCCAATCAGGCCCAACAACATTAGGAGGAAGTGACACCAGAAATTTCTTGGGAGGTCACCCATCCCAGAACTACTCTGGGGGCAGCGCGCTTAACTACCTGGTATCAGAGCTACACGACTTGTCATCACACCAAAAGCTCAAACTTATGGTGGAGAGGGATCTCATCATGTTAATCAATTGCTACGCCAATACCCTCCTACACAATGGAGCCGAGTATACACCCAATCAGGACCAATGGCATATTAAGAGGAAGTGACACCAGAATTTCCCAGGAGGTCACCCATCCTAGAACTACTCTGGGGTTGGCGCACTTAACTGCCTCATATCAGAGCTACACGACTTGCCGTCACACCAAAAGCTCAAACTCAAAGGTGGTGGAGAGGGATCTCATCATGTTAAATAGCTGCTACACCAACATGGACCGAGTTGGTCAAAATTAAATACCTTTCCAATCAAAGCAAGAATTCCTTTATTTCTGATCAGTCTCTTCCGAATGGTTCTATTTTCTGGAACAATCTTCTCCACATCAGACATATTCTCTCTCAGGGATGTAGTTGGAAGCTTGGGGATGGTCAAGACATTAATTTCTGGACTGATAAATGGTCTGATATTAACTGGATTTCCTCTTATGGTCACATTAAAGACAACTTAATTAGAAATTATGGGCACAAAGTGCAGGGCTATATTGAGGTGGATGAAAACAAAAGGAAATGGAAATAGATTCAAAGTAGATGAGGATAATGTGCAGTCTGATGTTTCATTTATACGATTCTTCTCTCCCTAATTCTTATTAGTCCTCAAAATCATAAGGATGAACTCATTTGGAAAGATTCCTTTAATGGAGAGTACTCGAGTTAAATCAAGCTACAACTCTTTCTTTGCCTCTATTGAAAGTGATATTGAGTGGCATAAGTTGTGGATGCCAGAGCTAACCCCTAGAGTAAACTTTTTCTGGTGGCTCATCATTAAAGGAAAGATCCTAACTAATGAAAATCTCATTAGGAAAGGATTCATCATGCCGAACAGATGCTGCATGTGTTAGGAAGAAGCAGAAGACATCAAACATCTATTTCTTCATTGTAAGTACACTTCCAAAATTTGGCATCTTATTTTTGAAAACTTCAATCAGGAATGGATCTTTCCCCATACTTGTCTTCAGGCCTAGGAACAATGGAACTCTCCTTACAAACATTATGTGGTGAGGAGATTATGGCAACTGGTTTTACCTCACACCATGTGGCGAGTTTGGAAAGCTTGTAATGATGTCATTTTCAGGAATACTAGAAAGTTATGCAAAAAAGTCTACAAAGAAATTATCATTTCGTGAAAGACAACATTGAAAGATTTAAACCTCCCAAAAATAGACTTTACCCTGAGGAAGAAGAGCACATTCTGGCTGCTTGGAATATTGGCACTATTTTGAACAAGAATAACAATAGTATTGATAGATCCACTGTCCGATGGATTAAGCCTCCCAGTGCTTGGCATAAGTTGAATTTTGATGGGGCCTCAAAAGGCAATCTTGGAGATTCTGGAGGTGGGGGAGTCATTAGAGATCATAGAGGATGTTTTGTTGCCGATTTTTTCGGAAAATGGGTAGGAAAACTAACCACTACTCTGAAGCTCTTGCTTGCTCTTTGGGGAATAAGGCTAGCCAGGGATTGTAATATTTCAAATATTATAATTGAGGGTGATTCACTAAACATTATCAATCTCTTAAATCAAAAACAACCCCCCAGTTGGTCAATCAGGGACTTTATTGCTGAAGCTACTGATATTTGCAAGAGTTTTGAAAATTTTGAAATCAAACATACCTACGTGAAGGCAATAGTGTGGCTAGATGGTTTGGCAAATTTTGGGGTTAATAATACTTTTCAAACTTGGCTAAGGGGTGACATTCTTCCCACTAAAGTTAATGAAGACATCATCAATGATTTACATGACTTGGAACGTAATCACTAATGGTTGTAGTGTTGATGCTAAGGAGTGGCTTTTTAAGTATAGAATGATGACATCATCAAAGATTTGTGTGACCTGGAGTGTCATCATTAATAGTTATAGGGTAGATGCTAAGGAGCGGTTAATTAATTACAAAGTAAGGTCTAATAATTACATCTCTTCACACGATTGGGAGGGCTTCAAAACAGAGCTGAGGCTAATTCGTATAATTTTCAAATCTTTACCATTGTGGGTAGAGTCACAGGAAAAATGGGGGACCACCTTGTAAGACAGAGCCCACTCATAATCCAACTTGGAAAGATGATATAGTTCTTTGGAACTATCTTCAAAAGGGGGTCTAACGAACTTTATTGAAAAAATCCAAGGTTTTGATCAGGATCTCTCAATTAAATTTGCTCAGGGATGGAGGAATCACGTGGTTAAGTACAATAACATCAAGGTTGAGATTTCAGAAGAGCTTATTGCCCAGGTCACCGGGCTCAGTCTAGATGGCACCAAATTCTTTAACAAGTGGGTGGACAGAGAGGTGGAGGCAAAGAAGTTTCTTGATGAGGGGAAAATCTAGAATTTGTGATAGCTAGCATCAAGCTTGCTTCTGTTCCCGAGCCTTTTGCTGAGATAGCAAGGATGGTAGTAAGGTATGTTACTCTAGAGGGGAGATTTGTCACTATTCCCCAAAAGCATTTGATATTTCTTAATCACTTTCGTAGAAACATCATCATCAACTTCCTACATTACTTGTTGAACTCTTTGGAGAAATCCATTCTGGAAGTACAAAATCACACTAGGGTTGTTCCCCTTCATCAAGGGTTAATACTACTTATTCACCGCCACTGCTCAGCCTGTCCCCACTTGGATTTTACTCCTCCCCCTCCCTTCATTACTCCCCCTGCCTCCATTCCTCCCCGCCCAATAGGAAGCTTGACACTGCTTCAACTAGCAAGAAAAGGAAGGAGTTGAAAACTAAGGTCCTTGCTTCTTAGAGGGTTCTTAGAAGCCATAAAGACCTGGAGCTTGCTGCGAATCTTCTGCACATTAGTAATCTAGTGGAGGAGCCTAAGGATGAGGACTTGTTGGTCAGAGTTGGAAAGATGGAAAAGGAAATTCAGGAACTAAAGAGTGTTATTAGGGATATGGATAAAGCTAAGGGAAAAGGAAACTGCAAAATGATGATGAGGATGATATCACTGCTGAAATTTTCAAGAAGCTTCAATCTCTAGATGGCAGGCTTGGAAATGTAAAAGGGTGTAATGACTATATCCTCTCTTCCCTTAAAAGTATCTACAATTTTATTGAACAACATGTTCGTAGTATTTGCAGTCTCAGCGATATTACCAAGGACATTTGGGGCTCCAAGGAGAAAAGAGATCTTGCAATTTCCTAGGCAGATTTGAAAGACCCTTCCCAGGCCACCGCCATTGCATTCTTCATCTCGCTCCAAACGATCAAGGCCAAGATTGACCGGGCTATCAAGTGATGTGGAGCTCTGTTGTTGTTTACTGGTGGCGAAGTTCTGTTGACTGGTAGTTTTGATGTTGTTTTTTGGCTGAGATGAACCAGTGATGGTTATCTCTTGTTTGTTTTTTGTCTCTTCTGCTTTTGTTCGGATCACCGTTTTGTCTTGATCTGTTTTACTACTATATTGTATTATCTGGCTGTTGAGCCCTCTGATGTTGGATGTTTTTCTCTTTTGGGTTGTTTCTACCTCTTTTGGTATCTGGATTTTGAGCCTTTTTGTACACAGGGTATAGTCCCTTCAAAACTATTTACCCATAATAAAAAAATAGGGTGCCAAATAGTTGGGTATGACTCTCTACTCCAAACATTGAAGAATGAGATGAAAAAGGAAGACTTGGCATTGAATTTATGTGTAGACCCAAAGCCAATCATTAAGAAAAGGAATTTGGTTGAGGAGAATGAATTCCTTTCTGCAAATAAGAATGAAACTTTGGGACGTGAGGAGAGGCTTACATTACTAGTAGAGAAGCGTAATGCACTCACAACAACCTGGGATCCTCACAAGGAGAAGATAAAAGAACTTGGAAAATTGATAGCATGAAGAATGGATGTAATGGATGGAATGGTTTCAGTTTGGAAAACTTTCTTAGAGTGCTACAGAACGAGGGAAAAATATGACCTTGGATGAGATGGATGGAGTGCTTGGAGACATTCCTAAAAGGAAAATAAGGGGCTCAGTGACTGGAATGAGCTAGAAGCACATATAAAGAATGAGTACCCTAAACTTTTATTTCCTGTAGAGGAATATTTCCTTGGATGTAAAAATATTCTTTCATGTACAATCATTCTTTACTTCTTTATTCTTTGGAGAGATAAGATATGAGTACCCATTTCTGGGGGTGGAAATGACATTAGTGTGGGGTAATGTTGACTGGAAAAATTATTTCCTAAGTATTAGAGGTGCATGAAGATAGTGAATCCAAGAAGGGGTGCATAGGTACATGTACGTACCCAAAATTGTAAAGGTATTGTATCTTGCCGCTAACAAAGCTGTAACAAGTGCCCCGATGATGATACAGGTCTCCTCGCAAGGTGTTCGGGATCCGGAAAAGCCCTCGGAGTATGCGTTAACATCCCGCATGCCCCACTTAGCCCCCGCGCCCTTTGTTTTCCCCTTTTTCCCCTCTTTCCTGGGCCTCTTGACCTTCAGTGATGAAACCGCCGCCCTGAACAGGGCGGCGGTCCTGTAACCGCCGCCCGCCTGCTCAGAGCGGCGGTCCTATGCGCGTTTTCCAGAATGCTCTTTTGACGCGAATCACGTGAAATATCACGTTTCACCAGCTTTTCTTTGCCGACTTGAGCATGCATTAATGTTTTTGGTCCCCTGGAATAGTGTTTTTCCTTTGTTTATTGTTTAGGAGTTCAATTTGGTTTTGGTTCTTGGATGTTTGAATTCCTATAAATGCATAGCTTGTGCTGAGGCAAAAGGGCCACCATTTTTTGTTAGAGTCTTCTGATTTTCAGTGGTTTGGTCTGTCAGCTTGCTTAGGATTGATAGCATAGTTCATTTCATACTTGGTTAGTATTGTTCAGCTGTCGGTAAGCCACATATCCATCTTGTGCAGGCAGTGCTGTTGTTTCACCCATGGTCTGGAGTTTTTGGTCTGAAGCTTGGCTGGATTTTGAAGTTTGATCTTTGCTCTCATTCCCTCATTTTAGTGTTTTAGTTAGTTAGCTTGTTTAGAAGCCATAGCTTGAATTCACTTGCATCTTTTGTTAAATTGCTCAGCTGTTGGTAAGCCATAGACCCATCTTGTGCAGGCAGCGCTGTTGTTTTATCTAATCCATTAGAGTAGAATAGCTTAGGAAGCCATTAAAGTTACAGGTTTTGCTCTTCATACAGGATAGTTTCAGGTTCTGGACGCATTTTGTTGCACGATTCGCAGTAGATCCCGCTAGGAATTGCATAAGCCAAGCTCTGTACTCTTGCGCTATCCCTCTCCTATCCACGTTCTATTCTATCTGCATTCTGAAGGTTGTCCCTTGTTCCAAACACCTATTCCTGTTGATGCAAGTATTACATGCTTTTCTGGATCTACGTGAACACAAAGAATGAAGAGATCATACTGAGGGGACAAGATCACACACACCATCGGATTCGCCATTGTTCTGCGAAATCCAGGTTTTAAACTTTCAAAGTTTTAGTTAGAACCATATCAAATAGAGTAGTTAATCGCTTTGTTTCAGTTAATTTTATTCTCAATATTGCTGGGGGAAGTGTGGGGATTGATAGTTTCTAAGAAACTATGATTCACTTCTCACTTCTGAGGTAGGGTCGAGAATCTTGCTAATAGATTAGTTATTTCATTTGTTTAGAATAGATATACAAAATTACACAGACAAATAACCACACTCGGTTATCTTGTTTGTTTTAAGTTATTAGTTTAGTTGTCAATTCTAAATATTTTATATAGCTGCTTTCTTAAATTCATTTAAATCATCAGAAAATACAAAAAGAAGTCATATATGCTAGAAGTATACTTAGATTTCACTTTATCATGGTTTGTTTTATTACTGCTTTTGCATGACAATTACGGGACCTAGGGAGCCCAGGGAATACATTTTTGAGCCAATCGTGCCTCAGCCCAATCTCATAGCAGCAATAACTGACATTGACCAAAATCTTAGGATACAAGTATTCCGAACAACCACAGATTTACAACTGGTCAGATCTCAGTTAAGAGGATTAAACATAGAAGACGACCAAGCACATACATTTTGGTCAAGTCAGCCAAACTACAGGTTGCACTAGGAAAAATATCCACATGACTGTAGAAGGATTCGAAAGAGAACAAACATTCGGGTGTGATCCTTTAGTTCCACAACCAGATGCAGGAGACACCCACACAGACATAGATACCAGCCTAAGAATCCAAGTTGCAAGAACACCTGTGAGGTATTCCGAGAAGATCGCACAGCTATTGATTCTCAACATAGAGGCTGAAAAAGCATATGATTATTGGATACTAGGGATTAGAACTTGATTCCACGCATGACCATAACAGACCGTAACAATCAAGAGTATATGGTTGTGATCCACAGATCCCACAACCCAACGAATCCATAAGAAAATTAGACATAGACACTGGCCTACGCACACTGGTATTCCAGTCTACTCCGCTTCCACCTATTATCATTGAACAACTGTCCTTGCTGGATATAACAGCTAACGAAGCTAGGGAATTCTGGACTAGGCCAGAAAATCCACCATAGAGTCAATTATATTCATCATCCACTATATGACCTTATCGGAGATATACACGAAACAATCCTAGGTCATTTTCCACGTATTCCGCAACCCATAGATCGAATCACGCCAGAGCTCGATATTGATTGGAGCCTTTGAGCAAGCCATCCTCGCCGATCGATCTATCACACCACCCCAAGTTAGAAGGGCCTTCTTTGCCTTAGATTTGCAAATTCCACTAGTGCGTGTCGAAGACATTAGATTGCCTAACTAGTTTGTCTGCATATTCTACCCCCGCCGTACTGTCTCGCACGACCTCGGGAGGTCAAGTACGCTGAAGAGTTACTTGTTGATTCTCACGCTACTTTGTCACTTTTCCGACATACAAGTACACATGGAAGTTCAACAGATAAAGGGTACGCTAGGAAAAGACAGAGTCTGGAGACTTAGCCATTTTTCATACAAGGGCTAAGGATAACATGGAGTATGGAGCACAACTTGGAATGATGAATGAATAATTGGAAGACACGTAAGGTTATTTTGGCAACAAGAATTTTAAATGTCATGCAAAGCTAAGCTAATAATAGGTTGCAGATCTAGATTAATCATAGATGATCTATTATTAGGTGAATTTTGCATGCTTCCTTAGTTTCTTTTGTAGTGGCGCATGGCTATTTTGAGCATGTATCCTATTTTGAGAGTACATGGGCGGTGAAGGGAAAGTCCCCACCCCCTATATATATATATATATATATATATATATATATATATATATATATATATATATATATGTATGTATGTATGTATGTATGTATGTATGTATGTATGTATGTATGTATGTATATATATATGTATGTATGTATGTATGTATACATATATACATACATACACACACACACACACACACATATAACTATGTGTGTGTGTATGTATGTATGTATGTATATACATACATACATACATACATACATACATATACATATACACACACACATATATATATACATATACATCTGTGTGTGTGTGTGTGTGTGTGTGTGTGTGTGTATTATATGTATAGATGTATGTATTAATTTGCATGGTTTTGGGTGATTGAGATAGATAGAAAAACAAAGTTATGCTACTAGTATGATTTTGCATGCATGACTTTGTGATGGTAATTATGATGTATTCAACTATTGGTTTTGTCATGACTTAATATAATGGATCTTTGTGGATGGATATTGATTGTTGATGTTACTTCTCATGGCTATTATATGGTGAATCTAGTATTAATCCTTATGTGATGTATGTTTACTTATTATGTGTGTTTCCAATTTGAGCTCAAGAATCTGATTATTAGAATGGGATATGCACTTTGGGATTTAGTTATTATGAACATGCATGCTAACACCATGGTAAGGCAGTAACAAAGAGGGACCTAGTACCTTTGCACACTTTGGGTGAGTGCTCATATCTATCTGAGTGATGTGTCATCATGTATAGGGTTTGTATAGGAAAACATGACTACATGGAACCTAAGAAGATGTATGATTCGAATTATAGCCTATGTTTGTTATTACATGTGTAGAAGCAAAGATCCCCTTAAATAAAAACTTATCATTGGGAGGGATGAAATTATGCATGTTAAGTATCTAAATTCTTCTCATTATAATTAGTTCTACTAAGTGACCATGGGAGTGGTCGATAAATATAGGGTGAAATCCATTGTCTAAAGGAACATTCACATGAGAGCGAACACGTAAAAATGTTGATCTCCCACAAAAGGAGGTAGACAATCTAAAGAAGGTATGCAAGACATTTTGACAAGATAACATCATTCACTTGTTTAGAGAATGGATATGTGAGAAGGTACCATATGTTAAAATTCAATGCGAGCGCCAAATCCTATATGTTAATTTACTACCACATAACCATGAGTATGATAAGGAAATCACTTTGGATGTAGTGATTGACGACTAAATTGATGAGTAATATTTTGATTGAAACATGTGTAGAGGTAACTTTAATAACATTGGATGTAAAGAACTATATGGGAAGGCCATGATTGCAACCATCTTCTAATGTGTTTCATATGGTGAAAAAAACAAGGGCTATGCCTATTGGGGTATTGAAGGATTCAACAATCACTATTTAAGGGTCCAAGTTTATAGCGTATTTTAAAGTGTTTGATTTGGCTTAGGCACATAATTTTTCAGCACTAATTCAGCATCCTTAGTGTTATGCAAATAATGCACACCTTCGCTTTAACAAAAGTACATCAATTTTGAGAACAAGGAAGAACACGAAGTCATACCTCTAGATGATGTGAAGTTTGCGCCTATATTAAGCCTGTGAGTGAAGAAGAGTTGAATAGGATCTATGCATGCATAGTGTGTGAGCCTAAAAATGTGGAACCATATAAGGAAGGTGTACCTCAAGTAGAAATATGTGAAATATGTTAGCAACACTATTAGTGTTGCTTGTGATAATTTATCCCATGACATGTATGAATTGGTTGGATGGGAAATGAAAGGGAGAGTCACCCAGATGATCAATTCACACATTATTAAGCACTAGGAAAAACCCACCTACCCACGTATAATGGAGAGGAGAAACTAGAATCATTTTCTTGCACCATATAGGACCATTAGTAAAATGATGGGGATAGACAAAATATTATGGTTTATATATTACACGAAACAACGATATGTTGGTGGGTAACACAGAGAGATAACCTTTTGGGATAGCGTGAGGTAATCGTATCCTTTCTAACAATGTTCACTTGGAACAATACCCCTTCTCTTATCCATGAGTATGATGTAAATAATCCATCTTTGGTACACATCCACAATCGTGAGATATAGTGGACACAAGGTTGGGATGATTTACCACCATCTCTCTGGGTACATAAGTTTTACTCCACCCTACGATGATGTGTACGGGCATTGTACATGCATATTGATCTCAAGAAATAAAATGCAAGTTGACATGACATGACTTAAGGTATGGCACATACTTTTGATTATTTTTCAAATAAGCCACCTATATATGAGGCCTTTTAGATTATGAAGCACATAACATTGGGGATAGCGCAAAGGTAGAAGAGCTCATGGTTTTCTCTTGGGAGAAACTTGGACCGTGGTGGACGAGGACACAAAGTGGACATAGATGAAATCTAGCTAGGGTGGGAATGGAAAGAAAAGGGAAAATGGAAAATGGTATACCTTATTAATGATGAAGAAGTGGAGAACCTAGATATTATCCATACAGAGGGTGCACACAAGGTAATGGATTCTATAGATGAGAAAGGAGTTCCTACCATGTTCCTATAAAGACCAAGAAGGTTAATATTGGGACTAAAGATGCACCTAAGGAGGATATCATTGGAGATTACTAGTTAGAACAAGAGGTAGCAAATATCATTGAGCTACCGCAACAATTCCATTATTTGTTTCTAAGAGGTCACAATGAGTTGAAGGGTGTGTATCCCTCATTGGGAGAAATGAAGATTAAGTTGAAGGAAGGCATATGTATGGTTCGGAAATTTCCTTATAGGATAAACCTGAACCTACATGTGAAGGTCAAGGAATAAATTGATAAGACACTTTATTTAGGAATCATTGAACCAATTGAGGAATTTGAGTGGGTTATTCTCATGGTTATTATCATCAATAAGGATGGATGAATCAAGATTTGTGTTGATTACGAGATAACTTAATGCCTCATGTGTCATAGATCCTTTTCTTACATCATTCACAGAGGAAATCATTGAAGGAGTTACTAGGTGAAAAATTATTAATTTACTGATGGGTTTTAAGGGTATCACTAGGTGTACATTGTGCGCGAGGACCAGGAGAAGACTACCTTTTCCACTAAATGGGATTGTGATTACCTTTGGATTGGAGAATGCGCTACCAGCTTTTCTCACGCATAGTTGTGCAAGAATTTCATGAATTCATTCATATGTTTTAACAGTTTGTGTGGATGACTAGATGGTTTATGGGTTATTAAAAGACCACTATGGTAATATAAGGCTAATGTTTGAAAGATTCAGCGGTAAGCATCTCCTTAATATTAAGAAGTGTATCTTTGTTATACCCTTTGGAAATTTTCTTGGACACATTATTTCAAGGATGGATTGTTTGTAGATCTAGCTAAGATAGCGAGTGATATTGGGTATGGAAGAACCTACCAATTAAAGTGAAGTGCACAGATTTTTGGGGCATACTTGTCTATTACTGGAATTTCATCAAAGGATATGCAAATATTTTTACACCTCTGGAGGAATTACTCAAAGCTAAAGGAAATTTTTATTGGGGTGACGTGTAATAGCAGGCGTTTGAAACCTTGAAGGAGAAGCTTACCACTGTGTCAATCTTATGCTTTCCCACATGAAAGAAATTTTTCCGTGTACATGTTGATGCCTCTAGCATAGAAATTAGTGCATACTTTCCATGATGAGGAGAGGGTAATGCGGATCATCAATATTATTTGCAAGTAGGAACTTGAGACCAAGAGAAGAACTATATGACCGAATGTGAATTATTATCCATGATCTATGCACTTCACAAGTTTTTCCAATACTTGTTGGCCACCCCATTTATTTTTTCTACAAATCATATAGAGTTAAGTACTTGGTCAACAAACTTATCTTGTAAGGTTGTATCTATCGCTGGATACTCCTTTTCCAAGAATTTTATTTTACAGTTGTAGTAAATCCAGACAAGAACAACCTAGGACCTGATCACCTATCAATGATCAAATCCATAGAATAAGTGCAAAGCATTGAAGACATTATTCCTGATGCACAAATTTTTCGGTTGAACCATATGTCTCGTGGATTTGGAATACACAACAATAATTATGCACACTGGGTTAGTGCCGGAAGGAGTGAAGACATTGGAAAATAAGTAGCTTGTTATTCAAGTAGCACCACATCATTGTAGTCACAAAATCATGCACTTTAGACATTTATTTATCTTGGTCTCATACTACTATTTAGAAGGTTCTTGAGGGAAGAAAGTACTAATTAACCCCTATCCTTTGGCCACTTTATTTTATTTTATTTCATCATTATGAACCTCTTGCACCCATATGCCCACCATATTTTTTTCATCCCGCATTATTTTAGCCTCCACCGGGAACCTATGGCTTCTCTCGGTCCCACCATGGGTGCCCCGATCCTTCTAGATATTTCCCATCACTTTTTGGGCTCTTGTATCCATTTGACATCTTTATATTTCTTGTGGTTAGCCTTTTGGGAAAGAGAACCCTATAAATTTAAAGTTATGAAACAATAATGAGGGACCTAGCATCACTTACTACCATCACTCCATCTAGAGTTGCATCCATCTATTGTTTTGAGATCACTTGCATTCACATATCTCCATCATCAAGGCACAAGGTTACGACATATGCATCAAACTTCATAGGGGGAGGGATTCTATTATATTCCATGCACACATTCTATTACATTTTCTACACATAGTTATTACTCGCTACTTCATAAAGTGTGACTGGCACAAGAGCAACCTAGGGAATGTTCACACACACTTGCACATAGAACTACATCATTTTTGAGACATAGTGCATTGCTTAGTTAGTAATTCTGCCAATGTGGAATATGAGGTCATCCCAACCCCTTCATATGCATTTTTATTTTATTAGGTTTCGATGTTTATTTTGGGGTCTTACAGATCTTTCTTCCATCTTGAGTTATTGGTAACATATGGCACAGGACAACGAAGTTGATGCGACAGCATAATGAATATTCCAAATTTCCTTTCAGCCTTGTGAAGATTGGATCTAGAGATTTTACATAGACTAGGGAACCCAGATTGCAGACCAGATCACCCACATGTGCCCCAATCCTCCTCCAGGCACTCCATTCTAGAGAAATAGCCCATATCCACTCTTTACAATACTTCTACACAGTCGCTCCTACTCCCGATTTTTACTATCACCTCTGTGACACTCTCCGACAGGACATTTTGTTATCAAATGAGTTCTTTCCTTTTTCCTCTTGCATAATAGGGTCTCTATTTACATTAGTCTTACTATTTATCTCATTTACATATTGTCTTAGTGCATTTAGTTTTTTTGTTTATATGTCCTCCTAGATTAGATTAATTATCCCTTACTACATCTAGTTAGTTCATTTTAGTTAATCATTTTGGTAAACCTAACTCAATCATATAAACTTCTAGGTTCTTCCTTCTTACCTCACCATTTTAGGGGTTTGTTTTCATTTTCCATGGCTCACTGTCATGAGGAATTTACTAAATCTCATCTTAAATCCATCAACGATCACCTTATCGAGGATCCTCAAGATCTAGATTTACTTTTGCATTTTGATCATGAGGAAGCTATTAACTTGGAAGAACTCACTACTTATGCTGCCATACCTACTTATGTTTCCTTTAAACCATTTTCTTCTACTCTTTCTCCTATATCCACTATTCCCATTTCTATTCATCATCCTACAAATCACTTTATGTTGCCCTTAGTTTATCATGTACGATAAGTCTCATCTGTTAGAAATCAAAACTAATTTCTCTTTATCATGATCTTCAAGCTCAAATTCTTAAATTACAACAATCCACCTCCCATGCATCACCATCTCTAGATTATAATTTTTTATTGCATACTCCATTCGCACTTACCATCTCTACTTATTCACTCCGTCCTAACTTTTTCACCCCTAAGCTTCCCATTTTCAATGGGCATGGTGACTCACAGAAACACCTTAGAGCATTCCATATCACTTTTCTTGACTTTGCTTTGATGATCATATACTTTTAGCCAAACTATTTCCTCATAGTCTCCACGATTATGTGATGTGTTGGTTTTATGACTTGCATGTTCACTCATTAACCCCCTTTAAACATCTAGCTTACATATTCCTTACTCATTTTTCTATCAACATCGTCTCTAAGATTTCTTATGCCCAGCTAGCACAACTTAAACAAAGTTCAAATGAACACCTCACTAACTATTTTTTAAGGTATAAGAACAATCTAGCTAATATGAAAAATGTTCTTTCCAACTCTAAGCTTCAGGATTTATTTATTCAGATTCTATTACCACCCCTACAAGAGAGTGTTCTCTTTGAATCCTCTCCTTCGTTCGATTAACTTTTCATACTCTTAAGCTTCATGAGACTAAACTCCTATCCATAAGAAATCTTAAGTATCAAGAATAGACTTTATCTTCCACTCATTTTCCAAAAAAAGACAACATTCAAACCCTCTACAACCAAACCAGCCGATGTTAAATTTATCGGCAACACCATCACTCCTACTAAGGAGGTTCAAACACAACATCCTTAGTGCACATTTAACACCCTTCCTATGGCCTATTATATTGAAAAAACTTCTTGAAAGCAATCTTATTACACTTCCCCCTCCACTTGAGTTAGACCCATCGCGACCAAAAGGTAGGAACTACAATGATAAATTTCGCTATGATTATCATCGATTCGTAGGGCATTCCACAAATCCGTGCCTAAAAATCTAAACAATCATCTAAGAATTAATCGATAACAACAAACTAGAATTCCTAGAGTCTTCTAGTTCTACCCCAACCAATGACAAGGGTAAACTCAATATTTTTAACAATGAATCTCAACAACGTGACAAAAAGGTAGTCAACTCTTCTTCTAATCATGTGTATCACACGGTATCACCTTCCGATTAGGATATCTATATTTCTTATTTTCTAACACCGATGTTTTGCCACCCATAATTTCTTTTCCAACTTCAATTATCATGCTAAGTTCACATCTAATCACTTACACATCCATGCACATATTGGATCGAATTCCATTAACAATACTAAGGTTGACCCATCCTAGCCCATTAGTGCATGTTCTATATCACTCCTTAAGGCTATTAGGTATCCTCTATCCCAAGTCGAATACCCTTTTGCAAAACCCTTTGGTGTTTTTAAGTTGCATGTTACAGTTGGCCCTCTTACTATGCTTGTACCTTTCCTTGTTGGAAACACAGTTGAGGGATGTGACATGCTTCTCGGTCTCAATTGGATTCATCGCTCACAATCTATCATTTCTATGAATCATCTACGACTCAAATTTATTTACAATAATTAGGTCATCTCTATTGATGGTGTCCCTCCATCTACTCCTTGGCCACCATCTCCTTGTATAGTATCTAGCACATCCCCTACTTCATCTAGCACATCACACTCTATGTTACTTAAAGCACAATCTACTCCTAGCTCACCTACTCGCGTATCATCTCCATGACCACATCACTCCACTAGCCCTATACATCGATATAGGCTTTATTCCTCGACAATTATTCCATCTCGATATAAATCACCACGTCATTTTATTCCACACATTTCTTCTTCACATTCACACTCTATATCATGTAGAGCTCCATCACCGATGCATTTTATCACACCATGAAATTTTTCATACATTCATCCCTCACATGTGCATAGGATTCATTCACCACTACAACATTTGTCTAACATACTGCCACTATTAGCACATGGTTATACGCATTCATAGCCTACATCAAATAAAGTACCTCTGTATTTCACCATAATTGGATAGTTCATTCACTCATATGCACCTGGGGCATAGCATTTCACATCCCCCCACCTCATTTTAGCATAGCTACACCTATCATTACTACATTTTCATATATTCATTAGGCATATTCATCATATATTTTAGTGTCATTACCTAATGACACACTCTTGTGCTTTGGTTCACACTTCACTATTGAGGGATTAATACTATACTAAACCCCACACATTGCACTATAGGCATTTTACATTGAATTTCATCATATGTCACGCATAATACACCATATATTCAACATTTAATCTACAAACTTTTTCACATTCACACATTCATACATAACACATCCTACTAGTCTTCATCATACAAGCATCTAAAATTGCATTCATCCCTACATACTACATTATTCATCTATCTACATGTATTACATTATGCGTTATACATTACATTTTATACATTCTACACATCTACCATCACATTTACACACCACGTTTTTACATATTATCTTCATCACATGGTCATCTTTTATCCTTACATATACTACATTGTCTTCTACGCACTACACTAGTTACCCTATGACATAGTTTAGTTCCTCGAGTCCATACTTGATTGCCAAAGGTTTACAAATCAAATAGACCATACACATTTTTTATTCGACCTTTCACCATGCGACATTCCTAGGCTTGTGATATACACTTTAGGCTAAATCATCACCTATTCTATCATTTTGTAATGGTATACACCTTAGGTTACATCACCACTCCCTTATTATTCATCTCATAGTGACATATACTTTAGGCTAAATTGACACTTGTTCTATCATTTTCTAGTGGTTTACACCTTAGGTTACATCAACACATCTTCCTTACATTTTGTAGTGATATACACTTAATGATAAATCATTACTCATCTATTAATCTTATACTAATATATATGCTTAGGCTAAATCATCACTTATACATTCATTTTTTCGTGATATATGCTTTAGCTAAAGGGTTCACGCACACACTGTCATTGGGTTTCATATCATCAATCTACACATATGTATTCATTCATAACACACTAAACACAACACACACTACTCGAGCATTTCCCGATGATGCACTCTCATTTATGGTTCATTATTGACTGTTGAGGGGGAAAATATAATGAACCTCACCGCATACACTTCCATTCACTCAAGAAGAATGCGGATCCTATCATTCCATATTTCATTCCATTCCATCCATCCACAACATATCACATCATTTTGGGGGATTTACTCTTATTTCCTAGTGTTCTCGCATGATCACTTTACTACACATGGGAGTTTGATTTCTTATATGTCATTATTTATACCATCCACACATGTGTTTCCATTCCTTTGTCTATTTGTGATCACATATACAGATATTTTACACGCAACATGGATGTTCACCTTCTACCTTTCCTACAAGTGGTCGCTGAGGTCATCCACATTTGTTTCTCTCAATTTCTATTGTTTCAATTTATATTTAGCACTTTACATTCCCTATTTATTCATGATTTTACATATTGTTTATTTCTCTAACATGTTAACGGATGTTCCATGTGCAACACTTGTTTTGCAGGATTACATGTTACTATACGCACCCAAATTTGCATGTGCTACATTTTTAGAAAATGGTTACAAAAGGTCCCTAATGATGATTCATGTATTTTCCAAAGGTATTCGAGCTCCTAAACCCCTTGTATCTTATATATATAGCCTATTTTTCCTTACGTATTCATGTACCACTTTTTCACAACTTCTCGCTTCATTTTATCTTTGTTTTGACATTTAGTGTCAAAATCACCACCCTACCTTAGTGGAGGTTTTGTAACCGCAACCCCGCTTGGAGGTATTCATGTAACTATCGCCCTACACAGAGTGACAGTCTTGTGATTTTTTTCAATAATCTTCCAACATAAATTAAGACGTGTGTTTCCTCATTCAAAATTTCTTTTAGTGCACGTTTGTGAACCATTTTAGTTGATTTCAATCATGAATGACTTGTGACATTTTCTTCATCACTTCTAATTTGTAATTGATCATGATTAGTTTTTTAAAATATCCCTTCATTATTGATGTGACACCCCATGGTCATCAAGTGTGATTGTGCACACCCATCCAACCTTCTATAAATTAATCGTTTGTTCTCAAGAAAATGGCCAAAGATCAATTTTGTGTATTCTTTCATTGTTGAGTTGCCACATTCTTGTTGGAAATTACATAGCCAAGCTCTATTCACTTGTGTTATCTCTCTTCCACCTGCATTGTTACCACACTACCATCAAGCTACCATTTCTCTAGCACCTTCTCTCTGTTGCTTTACTAAATTCCCAATCCCTTGGACTCACGTGAACACAGGAGAAAGAAAAGACAAGATGAGGGGAAAAAGAACAATACAACTGGATTTGCCATTACTCTATGCTTCTAGGTTGGAATTGATATTGGTTTCCTCATTTCTTCAAATTTTTATTTCTGAATCATACGCATATATTTATATCAAATAGAGTAGAAAATAATAATTTCCATTATTGCAATCATTCAATAGTTATAGTAGATCAATTCATATAGGAAATCCTCCATAGAAATATTCTTTACTCTTGTCGGGGAAGTTGTAGGGAAGAAAAGATTTTGAGAATCTCTGATTTCTTCCCATGCTTCGAGGAAGAATAGAGGTTAGATTTTCATCTATAGTTTATTGAAGCTTTCATTATTAAAAATAGAATAGATTTCTTCAAAGATAGGTGAACACCTACAACCAGTTTTTCATTTGTTTTAGAATTTATTTATTAGAGTAGAAGCTTTTATGTCCTCATGATTCCATAAAAGAACAAAAATGTTTATTTTATTAGAGTAGAAGTTTTGTATTATTTTATTGCATTTATATCTATAAAAATACCAAAAACATAGAATAGTTTCAATTCAAGTAGATTAGTCATCATTTTCTTAATCAATTATATCTTTGCAATACATTAACATCAACTATTCTCAACAAGAACATACATATGGAAGTGATCCATGGGTACCACAACAGAATAGTCCTGAGTTAATTACGAATATAGATATGGGACTCTATCTTCTTTTCCATAGAACACCGACTCGATATGCCAAGAAGATTCAATAATTAAACATCTTAAATATTGTGTCTAAAAAGGCATACGAGTTCTAGACTACCCTCGTAATAGGGTTTAGATATATACATGAGCATACAATGACCTCAACATCCAAGGTCATATGGTAGCAATCCTAGGCTCCCCTAACTAAACGCACTTTGAGTTACTCACGATATTGATACATGTATGCACACTTTGGTTTTCCACACATAACCATTACCACCTGAAATCATATCATAATTGAACATTCTTAATGAGGAAGCTCATCGAGCCCTCACATTTTGGACTTCTCCCACCAACTGAATCTAGATTTTGTGAAGCCACACCTTTTTCAATCAGTTCATGTCCCCTGTCTAGACATATTTACGAGGCTCTCATTGGTTTCCCACAAATCCCATAACCAAAAAATGATCTCCACGGAGCTTGATATTGACTATATTATCTCATTGTAGCTATTCTTTCGATCCATCTATTAGATTACTTCGTGTTAGAAGGGATTAACTTACACTTGACGAGAAGATATCATTATTACATGTCGAAGATGTTGTTTTCCCTTAATAACTTGCCCATCTCATTTACATACACTTTTGTCCATGTATCACATTTTGCTATTGTTTATCCATCCATATTTCCACATTGGCTACCTCGACACGACCTCGGGGATTTGAGTACGGTTGAAGGTCGTGTGTCAATTTTCATCTCTACAAATTGGTGGACTCGGCGTGAAAAACTAGCCTCTTTTGGTCCATCTTCTCCTCCTCCCATTATTCTATGGGTATTCATATACCCCCAAATATGTCGGAACAAAATGGATATGAAAGACCAATTTTGTGTCTTGAAGCATATTACTACCAAATGGGTAGGAAACAACAATCACCCTCACTATTGGCATGGGCTTGCAACTACTGAACTCATCTCCTTGTGTTTAAACTCCTCCTCAAGGGACCAATAATGGATCCTCGGTCAAGCTTGATTATATTTACTAACTTATGTAAATAGAACAGCCTAAAACTTTAAGTTCTAATAATATGAAATTTACCAAAGATTTGGGCTCATCTCATCAGTTTTAATCAAACCTTAAATTAGTATGCAATTTGATCAACTCTCATTACTAAATGAGGAGTATTTAGCATGTTACACCCAAAGTGAGCAACACTTCCAAAACATGGATATGATGTAAGGACATAGTGATGTCTTACTTTAGAATAACACCTCTACCCCTCTCACAACAGAAAACATTCCTAATGAGGGGTGGAAAAATAATGAACAATTCATAGCAGGATATCGACTCCTATTCTCGCCTAGCAAAATTCAACAATGCACACTACAAAACAAAATGTCATGCCATCACAGGGGTTAGTTCATCTCAACATTTGTGGACAAGGTTAGAGAATTAGAACTTTCCTAAGCTACTCATGCTTCATATTCTACTGGGAAAGAAAATATTCTCCATCAACCATAGACCTATGGCCAAATCTACTGGTTTACATGGGTGTTCTCACCCTGTGGGATCTTCTCACTATGTCGGGACTTTGGGTATTCCCCTCATACGTGTAATGTACGGTACCCACAACAAGCACCACTTTATAATTGCATTCTCAAACACCATCCCAACTAGAAATGCAATGTTCCCTTTCTTTGTTCCTTCAACCTCATACCAAAGTAATGTTCCACCATATGTACATATGCTTTCTAATTCACCACAAGGGGACATTTACTATTACCCATATGGTCAGCCACATGGGATGCCATATGCCTCCATAAATGTCTACATTGCACCATATCAACAACCTATTCCACCTCTACCTCCCCAACATGGGCCATCAATGGTCGAGTCTTACGTAATGGGGACCTACTCTAAATACCTTAAAGATCCCCTCAACTTCACCATACGGAGTGTTATTCTCCCAAGACCTCTTCCAGACCTTCCAAAATTTAAAGGGGAGGAGATCCAAATGTGCACATTAAATCATATGCAACTATCATTAGAGTTACTCCCATGGGATGTAGTCATTACAAATATCTTCCCTAAGAATTTATAAGGTATTGTTATTAATTAGTATTATAGGATACCTGAGGCTTTGATAAATTATTTTAAACAACTCATGTCTGAATTTATTAAATCTTTTACATGAACAAGTTATTAAGGACAGAATCGGGAGTTTCTACACATAAAACAAGAGCACAATGAGTCTCTGCACATTTCATCCGAGAGATGGCGAAATTCCTCTACTCTTTCACAAGAACTCCCAAAATTGATCAAATAGAGCTCTGCGATCTATTCCTTCACTCTCTTAACCAATAAAAAGGAGGAAGTCTAGAAGTTCCCTCTTAAGATATTTTATCCATTTTTTCACCCTTGCAAAATGGACTAACCTATAGATCTCGGGTAATGACATTTAATGGAAAAAGGTTATAAACAAGGTAGCTCATGGTGAGATGATGAGCCTTGGTGAATGTCTGATACACTTTGTTATAGCATTAAGGAAGTGTTATCGGTCAAGAATAAGAATGGTGTTACCAACTTGGTAATGGGAGGAAATCCCACCAAGAAAGGAATAGTCGTTACACAAATCAAGAATGTATGTATGTTAATGACCAAAAAGGTGTACGGTCATTACCATCGGTAACACTTTTAGTGTTACCGCCGATATACAAGGATCATAGCCACCCAACATTTTGACTTGCCATTCGATGAAAACATGTATGATCATTGTTGACCGGTAATACAATGGTGTTACCAAATAACAACATTAAACAAGTCATCACCCGAAAATGGATTCGAAGCCAACTCGTTACTAGTCGTCACCATGAAGAAAATGTTACCGGTCGTAATAAAAAATGTGTTACCGATGAAAATGCAGAATATCAATGATAGACCTTGGATTAGGTGAGGTAGGTGGGAAAAAGATAGCTCAACAACCATTTTTAATGAAGTATGGTGTCCATGTTTTCTTCTTCTAGGAAAGCACCCTTGGGAAGTGATTTTTATGGCTTCCCATACCTATTTAATGTGGCATGTTTGTGGGTGAATAAATTCACGGTTCTTTGCTCTATATATTGTAAAATTCACCTCATTTAAAAGGGATTCATTTTTTTTTGCAAAGGAACTCTATTAAAATTGTTCCAGAGATGTTGTGAGCTAAAGGCCTTGAATTTGGGCATTTTGTAAAGGATTCTTTCCTTGTGCCTATATTGTAATGGATTGTGCATGTTTTTAGCAATAAAATTCATGTTTTGTGGCTATTTTCACCCTAGCTTGTATGACATTGCATCTTTTTCCTTCCATTATATTTATAGGTATATTATGCATATATCTATCTCTTTGCAGGATCTATAATTTTTTGTGCTTCATGAATATAGGGAATTGAATACTATTTCGGATTGTGGTGCCTCCACCTACCCTCTCCCACTTTGTTTACCCCTATTTTTCACTCACTCAGAGTGTCTCAGTCCCTTTCTTGGTGCATCACCTTCTCTTAGAGTAGGTTTATTTTTATTCATTCTTCTATCCTTGTCTCCTTGGAAAGCATTACAAAGAGGATTAATTTAGTTTTCCATTCTTTGCACTTTAGAGAAGTTGTCTCTAGGTTATAAGAAGAAGAAATATTTCTCTGGAGGATTATCTTACTTGTAAGGTCCCACACTATAGGATAATCCCATGTTATACAAGTTACATTGATTGCATCACACACAAATCATAAGAAATCAGGGGTGCTATAATTTTGTGATAACAGTTTTGGCATGCTCGGTGGGACAAGTCAATATTTCCATTTTATCAAGATTGGGTGTGTCCCTTAATGAGATTTCAGCCTTTAGAGGCTTTGTAGTAACAAATATAATGACTCCAACTATAAAATCAACTGGATTTATCACTACTAGTGGCCCAAGTACATGAGAAGGATCCAAACTCGGTCTAGAGCAAGAGAAGAAGGTGTCTTTGAATACTTGTAGTTATCACCAAGTAGAGGAAGGAGAGGAAGAAGAGTACAAAGGTATCCATCTCCACCAAACAAAACCTTATCAACACCTCCACCAAGTAGACCTTTCCTTCAGTCAATTAGGTTTCTTAGGCCGATCAGGATGGCACATCAACAACCACCACAAGGACCGCCAAATCCCTTTGTCAATTTCACAAGGAGCAGTCCACTCAATCTCAATGCCCAAAACCCAATTCCAGTGGCAGCCTTAAAGAACATCCCATATTTCATAAGAGAGAATCATATGACCCCAATTGATCACATCCAAGACATTACAAATGTTTGTGTCATTCATGAGATTGTTGATATGGATGTAGTAGTCAAACTTCTTTCCTCTTCTCTCAAAGGTAAAGCTTTGTAGTGGTTCAAAAGCTTATAAAAAGATTCAATTGAGAACTGGAATGAACTATGCTCGGGAATTTATAACTAGTTCGGGAAAGGGAAGATAATTTATCCCTTTTCGAGTAGATGAATACGATCAAGAGAGTGCCAAAAGAGTAAATGGCTAACTTCAATTTCAGATTTCAAAGGATATGGGATAGGATTCCTATTACGGTGAGACCAAATTTTGAAGGTTTATTCTCTATTTCCTTAAAGCATTAAGTTATGATATATCTATTATGATAAAATCTATGGGAGGGATAACCTTGTCAGGAGCTTATGCCATAGCCATTAGAGATGAGAATTACCTCATTCAAGCTAGGTAAGATTACAACCTAGGCTACCTATGCCTATTTATCCATAAATGGGGAATCATAGTTCTAGTCAAGCTCCTACATTAGCCCCTATTCCTGCCCCTAGAAATCATAGTTCCAATGAGGCTTCCACCTCTTCTTCTAGCACCTCAACTAAAATCTAAGAGGTTATGAAACAATTACAAAATCTAGGGAATGAATTGGTGACCCTCAAGAGGTAGCAAGCCCAAAATTTTAGACCTTATCAGCCTCAAGCCCAACCAAATAGGCCTCCATATCAGCCTAATAGACCTCATGTTCAAGCTACAAACAAAAATCAAGGACAACCTCAAGTCTCTAGACCATTTCAACCATATAACCCTAATGCACCTGTAACATCTTAGGCCTTAGTTCCACTTCGGAATAACATTACACAAGAATATGAATGGTGTTTTCCTTACGATCAACCCCATAATCAGGAAACATGTTTCAATGGTATGCTAAACTAGGCCTTGATGGTACAAACTATTGGTGTGCCTCAAGAGACAAACCAAGAAGAAAATCAACAACAAATAGCTACTCAAGAGGCACCTTCTAGTGAGACCACACTTTTGAACTGGTAAGTAGAGGATTTTTGTGGTATAAATCAGTCTCCTTTTCAAGGGGTAGCAGCCAACACAAGGTCTAAGAAAATAAATATAAAGGGAGGACAATCATCAAACATAGGTGCTACTCAACCTTCTATCACACCCTAGTTGGTAGCTTGAATCCATCCCCGTGTTCACAAAATCAGCCTAGAGTACCTATTGTAGTAACTCAGATATAGGAAAAGAAAGTACCAAGTAGAGGATAGAAGGAAAACCCACCTTCATTCAATATCATTTACCACATGAAGAAAAAAATGTAAGCATCTCTATGTGGGAATCTTTGAAAAATATGAGACAAAGGGACATGTTGTAAGCAACCATAGCTAACTTACCTATCTCAAAGGTGAGAATGGATAAAGAAAAATTTCTCACTAATATAACTCCTCAAAAAGGAATCCAAGGAATTCAACAACGTAAAAATATGAAGCCTCCTCCATTTTATGTTTCTCTAACTATTGGGGAAATCTTGTTCACAATTGTATGATTGATTTGGGAGAAAGCGGTTCCTAATTCCCAAACAGATAGATGATCACCGGGCTTTGAGTATGAATTTATTTCTAAAGGTGTAGTGTAATTAGATGGAACAACAATGACAATAGTTGGAGTAATCAAAGGGTTGAGCCTTACACTACATGCATTCCCCAATGTCATAGTATTACAAGATGTGTCATTCATAGACTTGTCACCACTCTTTGTAATGTGTTTGTCAAAAGACTCCACCACCAAAATTGGAGGGTACTTGTCTTTGGATTAGTCCCATATGATATTTAGGATAAGGTATGGAGCTAAGGTTACTATTAGGTTGGATCCAATTGCACACTTTTATATTGAGCCTCATGTACCAAGTCCAATCAATGAAAATTACTCAACTTTCGATCAAGAAGATTTTCCAATGCCCAAGAAGCATATACTAAGGTTGGAAACATCCCCGATTTAACATTGATGAGTGGGCTCACAAAAGGCATGCTTTTGATCCATACAAGGAAATGGAAGAGGTTGAATTGGGTATTTATTGTTTTTAGAAATAAGATCCACCTCTCCCTAAAGATCACCAAGTAGAATGACAAGGATGAAAATGAAGCGTGGTAGCTATTCTTTGATGGCTTGAGGTGTAGGCAAGGTGTTGGAGGAGGTGCAAGTGCTTTTTTCACCATAGGATGTGAATTATTACTCATCTTTCCATTTTCATATTTATTTTTCAAAAATATATAAGCGGATTATGATGCTTTGATATATGGATTGCATCCGAAAGAAAGAGGGGTATTAAAAACTTGCAAGTGTTTGGGGATAGTGAGTTAATTGTCAACCAAGTTAGAGGAAAACATGCTGCTAAGAATGATCTTCTTAAAGCCTACAAGCATCGGGTATGGGACCTCATTGAGTACTTTGAAGTATTAAATATTTAAGCCATACAAAGGAAGAAGAACCAAGTCAGTAGACATGCTTACAAACATTAGAGCAACATTTGATGTGGTGGATAGTATCAAGAGAGATAGAACACAACCACATATTCATGTAATTGTGAGGCCAGTTATACCAGATAATAACACAAGCTGGTAGGTATTTGAGAATGATCAACAAATCATTAATTTTTTATAGGAGGCTGATTTCTCAGCTAAAAATCAGGAGAAATTGGAGCAGTAGTATGGGGATCAAGTGGTGCAGCTGCAAACAAATAAATTGCAAAGGGTTTAGTGACTCTAGAGTCAATATTCAACCCAAATGATCAATTCTGAAAAGAGAAGGCCAACATTCAGGTAAAAGGGAAGATTCAAAGCCCATTTCAGTTAGAGAGGGTAAAATGCTCCAAATTGGCAAGGTGAGCATGGATCAAGAAAAATAGAATTCATACAGCTTTGTCAAGAGTTCCGATATGTCTTTCCTTGGAATTATAAAGATTTGAGAGGTTTCGATCCAAAATTATCACAACATACTATTGAACCGGATCCAAAATCCAAGCCCATCGGAAGAAACATAGGCCGGTGAATCCTTATATTGAACCTCTCATGAGAAAAGAAATGAGTAAGTTTATAGAAGCTAACATCATCTTCCTATCAAACACGTAAGTTGGGTGGAAAATTTTGTGTCAGCTTAGAAGATAAATGGATAAATCATGTGGTGTGTAGATTTTCTAGACCTCAAAGAAAGCTTTTCTCAAGGATCATTTTCCACTTCCCTCCATGGAACAAATATTACAAGTAGTAGATAGATCAAAAAGGTTCTCTCTACTAGATGGCTACTCGGGCTACAATCAAATCATGGTGAAAGAGGAAGACCAATTTAAAAAAGCCTTCACAACAAAATGGGTTACCTATGCTTATAGGAAAATGCCATTTCGACTATCAAACATTGGAGCTACATTCCAAAGAGCTATGGAAATGGAGTTCAAGGCATTGATAAAAATATATACTGCTTGTTTATCTGGATGATATCATGGTGTTTTCCAAGAATGCAGTGGGTCACCTCCACCATCTAAGGAAAGTGTCCCAAAGATGTAGGAGAGTGTCTTTAAATCCAAAGAAGTGAACTTTTCTAGCTCATGAAGGAAATCTTTTAGTCCACATTATGTCTAAATAGGGATTGGTAATTGATACAAAAATATTTGAGGCTATCTGTTCTCTACCATTTCCAAGTCACAGAAAATATCTTCAAATCTTCTTGGGGAAAACTAATTTTGTTAGAAGGTTTATTCCTAACTTTGCTAAACTGGTCAAGCCATTAACATTGATATCAAGAAGAACATGGTTTTCAAATGGAATTCTGAAGGAAAATAAGGATTTGAAGTTATAAATCAGGCCATTACATATTCTCCCACCCTCATAAATCCATATTTCTCAAAGGACCTCACTTTATATGCTTATGGCGGAACATGTATGCAATATATGCCTTACTAGTACATTTAATTCAATAAGGAATGGAGAATCATATTGCATTCTTCAGCCAGGGCCTTCAATATTATGAGGTGAGGTATTCATTCATTAAAAACATGTCATTTTTCTTATTATAATTTTAAATAAATTCAAGCAATTCGGGTCAAATAATAGAATTCATTTATTATAGTCACATGTCTTTGGTGTAAAATAATTTCAACTAAACAATGACCTCAATGAGAAAAGAACTGGTTGATAACCAAGGTCTTGGAATATATCATTGATGTTAAAATAACTAAGATGGTTAGGGGTAAGGGTCTTTTTGAACATTTGGCTTCCAATCAGCATATTAAGTCAACAGATTAAAAGGAAGTTGTTTTGGTGTTGCAGGATAATAAAGAGCAGTCAGTATGTGGTATGCCCATCCCTTGTTAGATTCAATATTTAGTACACTTCTTTCAAATAGGTGAAGGTCCTTAAGGATTGAGTAAATCCAAAAGGAGGTATTTCACAATTCATTGCATCCTATATGTGCTTGTAGATAATATTTTGTTCAAAAGGGATTTCAACGGTGTCCTCTTAAGGTGCATCAAAACAGATTAGATAGAGAGGGTATTGCATAATTTTCAGGATGGAGAAATAGGTGGAAACTTTTCCCCAAAGGAAACAATAACCCTTAAGATCATGAAATTTTGTTATTAATAGCCTAATTTTTCAATTATTGTTACTCATGGATAAAGAGGTGTAAGAAGTTTGCCTTCTTCAGAGATAAAGAGAAGCTAGCAATACTACCACTCCACCCAATTTCAATCGATCAACCATTCACATAGTGGGGACTATATTTCATTGGGGTCATCAATCCAAATTCCATCACATGCCAAAAATGGATTCTCACAACCACATACTACTTTACCAATTGAAAAGAGGCAGTTGCTCTCAAAGAAGAAAACGAGGCTGACATCCTAGATTTTTATGAAGGTATTGTGAAAAGATTTGGTGTTCCTTCCACAATTATTGTCGATTTGGTAAGAGCTTTGCACGTAAAAACAAACACCGTAAATAAATAAAGCTGAATTCAATTCATACATTCAAGATAACATATATATAGGAATATGCTTTCCTATAAATATGGAGGTTGCTCAACAACACTCCTACAAATAACTCTACATTCCTATTTTACGTGAGTTCACATAACTAGAATACCATGTCCTTGATTTTTACAGTAATGACAAAGGAATCTTTTCTTGGAGTCTGTGAATGTTGATCTCTGTTTAGAAAATAATTTGGATCATTTTTTTATCGTCACCATACAATGCATTTTCTTCTGGTGTAACAGTCTTATTTTCTTCATCTATCAGTGAAGAAATTAGATCTTCTAGGCTGGGATTGATCTTGCTCAAAGTAAAAACAATGTTTGCATAGCGAGATGGCATACTATTCAACAAAACAACTTTTGCATCATCATCCTCTACTTTAATTTTTATCCCTGACAATTGATTCAAAATAGACTGAAACTTACTTATATGTTGTACCATGCTTTCTCCTTCATCCATCTTGAGTCCGAACAACTTCTGCTTCAAGCTCACTGCTGCGCTTCTGGTTTGGGATCCAAACAACTTGTTCAATGTTGTCCAAATGAAATTTGAAATTTTTGAAAGGTCTATATGATGCAAATATGCATCAGACAACCCAAGTCCAATGATTGTTGTTGCTTTACGATCTCTACTCTCCCATTTGGCCACTTCACCAGCATCGGTTGGTTTCTTGAATGTTCCATCCGCAATGTCCCACAAATCTTTGTTAATCAATATCAACTGAGTTCGCACTTGCCAAGTGTGAAAATCTTTTCCATCAAATTTTTCAATATGACCCATTTTCTCCATAATAATATTTTCACAAATTAAATCCAATTAAAGATTGGATTTGATATCTTCACGGAAAGTGAAAAAAATAGAAAACTAAAAAGAATTAACTACTCATACTCTTTTCACTCTCGAGAATCTGGCTCCCCTTCATGCTTCTGCTATGCATCTGAGCTCAATTGTTGACTGAGTATAAAATACAGCTGCAGGCTTGGCCGAATCAAGTCTCTTTTAATACCGTTGAGTGATGGTGATTATCTTTACATTTTGATTGCAGGAAATGGCGTCAGTTTGAAGCTCAAGAACGATGCAACCAATGCAATGATGCAGAAAAGCAATACGTCCATGCATAGAAAATCACTTGGAGAGCTTCTCAAATTTTGGACTGCTCCGTGTCCGTAGCTGTGTCCATAGAAACCTTCAATTCTGTCAATTCTGCAAACTGTGGATACGTGGACTGCACCAGAAATACGTGGAATTTTGGCTGCTTTTTCCCACGAAGGTTTTAGGCGAGCACTCCACATACACCAAGGTGCAAAAACAATATTCCAGTACTACACGTGGACTGCACCAGAAATATGTGGATATGTGGAAACGTGGATACGATGAGTCTTTTCTATCACTCACTGCATTCTCACCAAAAGATTAGAGACGTCTTCCTTATGCCAACCCAAACGATAATGGATTCTTCAACGCAATTCGTAGGGCATTACAAGAATGATCTGCCCCTCCAAATAATTTAATTTTTCATCACAGGTAGAATGAAAATTCACTCTGATACCACATGTCGATTTGGTAAGAGCTTTGCACAGAAAACAAACACCGTAAATAAATAAAACTGAATTCAATTCATACATTCAAGATAACATATATATAGGAATATGCTTTCCTATAAATATGGAGGTTGCTCAACAACACTCCTACAAATAACTCTACATTCCTATTTTACGTGAGTTCACATAACTAGAATATTGTTATGATTTGTTTATAATAACAAATCTATAACAATACAACTATTTACGGTTTACACATTACACATTAATAATAATCACAAAAATATATATTTTCTCAAATATGTGAGTACTACTCCATTTTCCTAACAATTATATTTGACAATTCCTTAGCTTTTCTTGGGACAAATATCACCGAGTGGGATATCAAGAACGACATCTATTTAAGTACATCTTCTAATTATTACCCTTAGGGTAATGGGAAAGCAGATTCCACCAACAAGAATTTGTTAAGGATTATAAGGAGGAATCTAGATGAGAACCAAAGGACTTGGCATACCAAACTAAAATCAGCCTTATGGGCTGATAGAATCACTCCTAGGAAGTCAATTGGTTATTCTCCTCTATGGTTGGTCCATGGTAGAGAAGCAAGGCTGTTAATATCCCTTGAACTACCAAAGATTGAAGTTTATCGAGCTGCTGGAATTGTTTGAGTTTCTAGCCATGGAAGTAAGGTACGCAAAGCTCATTGAGATAGAGGAGTTGAGGAACAAGGCTATGGAAGCCATAGAAAAGGACCAAGCTCATATCAAGATGATTGTTGATAGGAAGGCTAGAAATAGAATATTTAAGGAAGGAGACTTGGTCTTGAAATGTAATGCGAGATAGGGCCAAATTAGGAAGACACTCCAAGTTTGATGCAATATGGAGTGGCCCTTGCATGATTTTTGGATGTAAGAGTAACAACACTTTCTAGATATCCAAGATGGACAAAGAATAATTACAAATTCTTGTTAACGGAATCTATCTCAAGCATTGTTATTAATTGAAGTATCTTATTTATACATATTAATTAGAATTTCTATTCCTCCAAGTGATTGTAGCACAATGCTTTGTTGTAGCTTAGTTTTGCTTTTAATAAGTGATTTGGCACTCTCTACATGTTCCATTTGGAATGTGTATGAATTTTTATTTTTATATAGTTTTGGCTTATTGCTTTTGAACTTTCGGGCCTCTCAAGCGTGGTCCTGTAATAGAACAATCAATTTCCGATACAAGGTTTAAAGTGATGATAAGTGATAGAATTATTCATAGGTTTAAGGGGTTAATTTTCAAGTGCCGATTAGTTGCTAGCTTTAGAATGAATCCATGGCCAAAGGACACAACAAGGTCACTGGTATTTCATACCTAGCAGAATATGACCCCGCAAGTCACCAATTGTAATCCATTTTTTACACCCTTCCAAAATTGACTAACCTACAGTGTCTAGGAAATGAAAGTTAATGGAATAACACTTACAAATAGGGTAGCTCATGGTGATCTGGTGAGCCGCAGTGAATGTCTGAGTCACTTTTTTATAGCATGAAGGAAGTGTTACCAGCTGGTAATAAGAATGGTGTTACCAATAGAAAATAGGAGGAAAGCCCGCCGACGATAGGAATAACCGATATTGTCCGGTAACATACGAACGTTATCGAATGACAACATGTACAATCATTACTAGTTGGTAACACTTTTGGTGTTATTGGCTGGTAATACAATGATCAAAACCACCCGACATTTCGATCGCCATCTCAACGACAACATGTATGGCCATTGCCAACCAGTAATACAATGGTGTTACCGTTCAACAACATGGAACATGTCTTCGACAACAAGACCTTCAAGAAAACTTTTTACCATTCATCACCATGAAGGAAATGTTATCACCAAGAATAAAGAACGTATTACCAACCTGGTAATGTAGGAATATCAACAACATGCCTTGGATTAAGTGAGGTAGGTGGTCGAAATGATAGCTCAATAACCATTTATAATGAAGTGTGATGCCCATACTTTCTTCTCGCCATGAAATGACCCTCGGGAATCGAATCTATATGGCTTCCCATACTGTGTGGAATCCACCATGTTGGTGGGTGAATCAATTTCAAGGCTCCTTTCTCTATATATTGTAAAATTTTCCTCATTTGAAGGGGATTCATTTTGTTTTGCAAAGGAAATCTATCAAAATTGTTCCAGAGTTGTTGTGAGCTAAAGGCCTCAAATTTGGGCTTTTTGTAAAGTATTATTGGCTTGTTCCTATATTTTAATGGATTTTGCATCTTTTTACCAATAAAATTCATGTTTTGTGGCTATTTTTTCCCTAGCTTGTATGACATTACATTATTTTCCTTCAATTATATTTATAGGTATATTGTGCATATATCTATCTCTTTACAAGATCTATAATTTGTTTTACTTCATGAATATAGGGAATTGAATATTGTTTCATATTATGGTGCTTCCACCTGCCCTCTACCACTTTTTTACTCCATATTTTTCACTCAATTAGAGTATCTCACTCACTTTCTTGGTGCATCACCTTCACCTAGAGTAGGTTTACTTTTATGCATTTTTCTATCCTTGTCTCCTTGGAAAACATAAGGGTAGGATTAGTTTATTTTTCCATTCTCTGCACTTTGGAGAAGTTTCCACTAGGTTAGGAGAATAAGTCGAATTTATCTGGAGGATTATCCTACTTACAAGGTCCCACACTATAGGATAATCACATGTTATGAAATTTACACTGATTGCATCACACACAAATCAAAAGCTATCAGGGGTGTTGTAATTTTGTGATAATAGAAGCTATAAAGAGGTGCTAAATGTTGCTCTTTGTATGGATCAAGCAAGAATAGATAGTGATCACAAGACCTATGGATCAAATGGGAGATTGATCACCCCTAATAAGGTTAATTCAAATTACCCTAACAACATGAATAACAACCAAGGACCCAAGGTCCTCAACAATAATCATGGTGTTATAACCAATGGTAGGAAAAGAATCCAAATGTTGTCAACACCTTAAACACAAACAATGTTAATAATAACAAAAATGGTAACAACCAAAGGAGTAACAAATTTACCGCCATGATCAACACAGTGGACTTCAATCATCCTCCACCACAAAAATAACAACAAGTTCAAGACCAAGGACCTAACCAAGACTCCCAACGGGTACCAAAACCAATTTCAAAATCAAGGGAAATGGCCTCAAAACATTAATTACAAAGAACTCAAGAGTTGAACAACAACAATCATAACTTTGGACCAAAAAAAAACCAAATACCTCGGGATTATGATCCTGACCTATATTGTAGTTTCCATAGGGTCCGAGGGCATGATTCAAGAACATGTCACGATTGTAAAAATTCTTACAACATTTTCCAGAGGACCAAAGACACCTCTTGTTGAGATTTTTTCACAAATCCTATGACACTCGACTCAAAATGCTTTCATGGGGCATGTATCCCCTCGAACACACTTCTCGGGATCTTTAACGATCCCCTTCTAATGCATCCTAAAAGAATAAGTTGGACCCCAATGGCTTAAAAAAAGGTATCTCGGTGGGAAACAATGATCATGAAGCTTCAAATTTGTCAAACCCATTGGTAGCACCTCCATTAGATGGATGTCAATAGATTAAGATAGTGGGTATAGTAAAATTATAAATCGATCCCCAAATAAATGATGCTACTAGAACTAGAGATTATGCTTGGAAACCCATTCCTATTTACCCATCTATATCAGATGCTATTCATTGAATGCTTTCAAATCTGGTAGGAGCTACGACTTGATCAATGATTTGACAAAGACCTTTACACACATTTCCTTCTTGGATTGGTTGAAGAACTTTCCTACTCACAAATATTATTTATTAATAGCATTGGGTATTGGACATTTGATCAATGTCACTCCCCCTCCAGAAGCACAAATAAACCACATATACTTTGATGTCTATCCTCTTGGGCAGCAAGAGAGAGATGTCAAATTTTTGTTCGACATCGCAAGATGCCAAAAGATGTTAAATTAGTACATAGAGTTGATCCGATTTGTATCTACAGGTTTGGATTTATAACAACTATGTTAATTTTGTGATGATTGATTATGTGGAAGTAGTCAACATTGTCCCCTTTTATTTTCTCCAAAATTTAGGCTACGAAGAGACCAATTTCTCTTCAATGAGAAACACACTAAGAGGGTATGATAGCCTTAAGGTAACACCAATTAGAACCATAGTGTTACTAGTTACTCTGGGGCCCAAGATGATTCTCACATATTTTTATATTATAGATCGAAACAAATTATAATATAGTACTCAAAGGCGTCCTTGGATACATCGCATGAAGGAAGTCCCTTCCATGTTGTTTCAGGAAGTTAGATTCCTACATTTGGGAAAATTATTCATTGCACAAGGTCACCCAAATCCCTTCGAAATACACCGAGCCAACTTGAAGAAGAGACTTGGGGTGCATTCTGAGTTTAAGCTCCCCACAAACCAATTTAAAAATCTGACGAGTTCAACACCGAGACCAAGTTAATTCCTACCACAAAGTTATAGGCTACTCACTTGATTGAAGGAATTTCAAGCGGTCAAGGATGAAACTATTGTCATAGAGACAGTGTCAACAAGAACCATGGTAAATATCATCAAGTGTTTGGATAATGATTTACCCATTTGATTCCATGGGTATAGGACATTCTCATGGACTTGGCTCTTCTTTAAGCCAATGCAAAGGTGCATTGTTGAAGTCTCCAAGCAAGGGAAGAAGATAAAAAGAGCAATTCAACGTTTGTAACTCCCTGAACTATTGTTACTTCCTCCTGGGCATTCAAGTGTTGATATATGATTTCTTCTGTAAAAGGATGTGTTCCTTTGATTGTGAAGTCATGCTTGATATAGATTGTATCTTCTTTCATTTAAAGATCTTTGACTGAGCCAGGATATGCTTGGACTCTTTTATTTCTTTCATTTTTGCACCTGAGTTTAATCTGATTTCAGAATAAATTGTGGATTTACCCATCTATATGACTCAACCTTGGATCAGTGGCATTGATCCAAGAGATGTTTTAAGTTTATTCTGGATGAACAAAAATTATAGACCTTACGAAGGTTACAAGGTCCGAATGTGTGGAATGAGCAATTCAGGAGTTAACTCAGGCTGATCTTGTTAAATGAATTGGTTCCCGATATCGTAATATCAGGAAGGTCTTGATCTTGAGCCAGGTAATAAATTCAGATACATTTATACTACTAGCTTATTATCAGTGCTGGAATGAATCCTTTTCGTGAATGTATATTTGTTGGTTCTTATACTGAACGATTCTAATTGTTAGACCTAAACTGGATTTATTAAGGTTAATAACCTATGGGTTGGATTAGTGTTAATCTAACCTAGCCCTAAGCTATAAGCTAAATGTTCCTAAGGTTAGCAACCTAGCACTAAGGAAGTTAGACTAAGTATCACCTTATGATCTAACCTATGTTTCTAACCTAACTAATGTTAGTGGGGGAAGGGGACCTATGAAGGGGTGCGAGCCATGGGCGGTAGTTTCTATGGCATTAAATGAAGGGGATAAGCATGAAGGACAAGGATTTAGCTGAGGTTTCAAACGGCCATCGAGGCCGACGTGGCAGAGTCGCCAAATTTGGAAATGGTCTTTGGTTTGCATTTGTCCATCGCCAACTATGGCGGTCGGTGGCAATGGAGATTGAGCGGGAATTTTGGAGTTAATGCAATTAAAGAACTCGGTTTCCGAGCTCGGATTGCTCGGGAAGACATGCAAAATGGAAAACTGGTTGTTTGTTTGGTTTTCCATGCACTCCAGTTTTCCCTCTGTTTGATCACTGGTTCTTCAAACCAGTCTACTTACTTGGTGTTGCATGGCAACTATGAGAATAACTAGCTCTTTTCTCTATCGAGGAAAGTTTATAAAGCATGGAAATAACAAATTATTGTTGTTGAAACTAACGTGGAAGAAGAGGAGAAGGCTCGAGCTCTTTCAGAGGTCTTCTTCAGATTTTAAGCGGCATTACCAGGCATGTTAGGCCCTAACTTTTAAAAATCCTGCTTTCCTTCAAATGATTTCATTAGAACAACTCTGTTCAGGTGATTTCAATTCAGTTGGTTGGAAGCATTGTTTTGGTTCTTCTTTTCCTGTGAAATTAGGAATCTCGGATCTTTAGAAGACCTTGAAGGAATAGTTTCTGTATTTAATCTTCCTTGTGGTTTCGCTTCGTTTGAAACCGGCTGTACTTTTATGGTTGCTGAATCTTGTTGGATCTTGCTATAATACTTTAAGTTACTTCTGGTTGGATAACTTGCTGTGTTTATACTATTTGAATGTGACTTTGTAGAAGTCCTCCCTGTGTTGCAATTTTTGGGATATAATCCGTTGAAAGTTTGCAAGGAATATATATACGAAAATGACTCTGTGGAGTCCTTGGAATGTTTCGTATATTTTGGACTTCTGTAGAAGTCATGAATGTGAATACTTATTAGTTAGACTCAGTTGGAGTCCTTGAAAAGTAACTGGTATTACGACTTCTGTTGCTTTGTTATGAATATTGTTGCTTAGCAGTGAATATCGTTGGTACAGACTCAGTTGGAGTTCTTTTTATGTTTCGTATGTTTCATCTTCTGCTTAAGCTTAGTTTCGAATGCTGATGTTTAGTTGAGATTACTTAAGATATTGATTCAGTTGGAGTCCTTGATATGTATCTTGAATTACGACTTCTGTAGAAGTTTTGCTGGGAATACTATTGGGATTCTTGAATTGTTGTCGCATGAAATCAACTTCAATCTAAGCCTTGTTTATGAGCATTAGTTGTTTGTGATTTTTGGAGATCTCGATATGTTGCGAGTTGGCTCGACTCTCGATTTAAACCCTCGCTGTGCATGCATATCGTTCAGACTCCTTCTTAACATTCTTGTGTTCCTTTCTGTTCACTTCTGTGGAAATTTAAAGGAAGGGTTTTCTTTACAAATTTTACTCGGTTTGAGACCCTGTTGTATTCCGTAGTAGCTTGGCTTAGGATGAAACTTTGAGGAAAATACTGATATGGAATTTCGGCTTCTGTGAAGACCTTGTTGTGATTATTTTTCTTGAAAATGACTTCTAATATAAGTCATGGTTGTATTATCATAAGGATTTGTTTCAGTTAAATGAAGCTATGCATGTTTGTGTTAGATTCAGTATGAATGTCACTATATATGCATAAGGAAACATCATTTGTTTTAATGTTATCTAGCCTCTTGTTTGACTGTGATAAAGAGGTTGTTCTTTTGATTTCGGCTTTGGATTTAAGTCCTTGCTGTGTTAGTAGGGATTAGATTGAGTTGTATGTTGCTGAGTGTTTCGACTCAGTGGGATTGATGTTGTGATTGTGCATGGTTACGTCTTCTGTTATTATGATTATCTAGTCTTGTGCTTGACTGAGATAAAGAGTTAATAGCTGTGCCTTGACAAGCGATGGCATTGGATATTTTCTCATTTGTTGAATAATATGGAAAGCTATGTTAAGTCTATTTGTTGGATTATTTATTACTGCCTTGCCATGAGGGCTATTGTATTGCTCAGTAAGCTACAGGTAATTTTTATACTTGAATTTTTGTGAATTGTAGTTCTTCCTGTGGTCTCGACTGGCTTAGTCGCATGCGTATAATGTGAATGCATTACTCTTGAGAGGACGGTACAGTCATGAGCATGATTGGAAGGGAAATCTGAATGTCTCGGTTTCTTTCTCTTCTGCTGTAATGTATATGTTGATATATTTATATTTAACTGTTGGAATTGTTTTAACATACTGATGGATTCATGAATTGTTATGATATTCATTTTATTATGTTGAATGTAATGGTCTGTCGGATGTTTTCTGTCCTTGGGATTCAGATGGATAGTTGTTTTGGATACATTTTTTCTTCTTGGTCACTTATATTTATGAAGAAATATCTGAAAAGTATCTAGGACTATTTAGTAACTATAATATGAGTTACGCATTTATAGTCATGTTTGAATTACAAAAGAGCATAGTCTGAAATATGTCTACATGTTTGGTGAAATGATTTCATTTAAACAGGTTGTTCAATGAGAGCAATTGGTGGATTGCATTTGTTTTAAGAGTTAGTGCTTATCATGCTCAGTTCACCGAACTGACCCGTGTTGACAATTTTTGCAGATGGCTGCCGTAAGTGGTAAAGGCACGCAGATCTGATATGATGTTCAGATTGTTTAATTTGGTTTTACGATGAACTTCAATTTGATTATCTAAATGTACTACTTGAAGAAAGATGTTCTTTGGCTGTTGAGTATTGTATCAAATATGCTGAATGAAATAAATGTATTTGATTAGCCTTGAAAGGAATGAAAAGAGGTATTTGTTACTTATGTGTTTGTATTCGTATCTTGATGGTTTGATCTTCTTCGGTTCGAATGATCTTAAGAGCATTGTTATTATTGTATAACTGGAGACTTTTGTGATTATCTAAGTAAGCTTGCAAGGTTATGTGACTGAATACTTAAGATTGTTTAGTAGTTCTATTATGTTCTATCTAAAGCTAAATTGGAATTTAGATCACTGTCTTTCGGGAAGCTAAGGTTAAAATAAACCTGAGCAGGAAGCTAAACGAGCTGAATAAATTATTACTTCCTAGTCTTGATCTAAGTCAAGACAACGTTTAATTGGACTCTTAATCACTATATCTCGATGCTAATAAGTAAGATATAATTTCAGTTATGAGAACTGATATAAACCTAAAAAGGGTATGGTTAGCAATCTCATGTGAAGATTATGGGTTATTGTCCAATTTCGTTGATTTAGATTTATGTTTTTCTATGAACTCCTTGATAGGACCTCAATCTTATTAAACTTCTCTTGTGTAATGGGTTTTATTAAGAAAGGTAATTCTAAGGTGAGGAACCCAAGGACTGGGAAAGACTACCCTTAAGGGAGCGACTGATAGTATAATTTTAACTCAACGTAAGTAACACCTTAAAATTTAGTAGATCTTATCGAGGCGGATTTGAAGGTTGATGGCACAAGTCGATTGCAGGGTTGTACCTTTGAGAAGATTAGGATCTTCTCAAAGATACAACAATGCAGGTGACTTATGGCACACCCTTTGCATTGATCGTTAAGATTTACACCTTAAACTCAAACCGGTTTTACTCTGGGACTGATTAGGAACATGGTCATGTTATAAGGCTTCCCTAGGAGACTCGGGGTATCTTGACACACTGGGTTAACTAGGGTTGACCCAGTATGTCAGCATATCCCTAGTCCCCGGGAGCATCCTTATAATGTTGTCATTTTACTAATCCATTCCTGAGTGAATAACTTGGGGCAGGAGAGACTGTCAGAAGTCAGTATAAGACATTCTACATAACAAAGGAATGGGGTGATGGACGTATTCTAGATTGACGAGTATGTTGTCAAGGAATACGAGACATAAGCATATGTTTCAAATCTTTGGCCAAAGTATCGCAAGCTGCTGATTGCGTTGTCCTATGTCACCTAGTCTAAGGGACGAGATGCCGATGAATAATGGTAATAATTATTCAGATAGATTCCTTGGACACACAAAGCATTCTGAATCCCAGATTAGGGAAGAGAACCGCAAGAGTGAGGTGTTAAAATAAAAATGCCAACTCTTGATACTCATGAATAGATCGGTAGATTACCAAGTCATGGAATGAATAGATCGGAGGTACTCCGAGTCATTACAGCTGCATATGGTTATCTGTTATAAGAATGGTTGTTTTGATTTGTGAGTTCTAAATTATGTATTTAGAACTAGGAAGCATTTATCAAAAAAAAAAATTTACTTGTTCTAAAGTACTAAAATGAGGACGTTACATCTTGGTATCAGAGCTGAAGGTTGCATCTCTTGGACCTATTGTGTCCATAATCTGATAAAAACCTGAATTTTCTTGTAACAGAAAATGGTTAGAACAAGGGGGAACATTACGAATAATGCTCCACCTAAAGGAGGGGCGGCAACAACCCAAAAACTTGATGAGATCCTTGCTGCCCTATTGGACACAAGAGATCGTTTAGCTGTACTTGAATAGTAGGTGATGGGAAATGAGGAGGATGATGAAGCTGGTAATAACAATCAGCAACCTCCTGAGGACAACCCCGATATGCGTGTTGATATTAATGCTAGAAATGCACCTGTCCAACCAGAAAACAAAAAGGCCAGGTTGGCAGCAGAACTCACTAATGATATAAAAAGGATAAGCCCACCTAAATATGATGGCACCACATTAGGAGATGGAGCTAAGAACTGGCTCAGCGAAATGGAGAAGTACTTTGCAATAAGAAACTTCTCAGAGGAAACCAAAGCTATTTGGGAGGCTATCGAGCGTTCCCACGAAGCATCTTCGTGGTGGGATAGCCGTAAAGCTGAGCTAAATATTGATGAGACCAATGTTACTTGGGATCAATTTAAAGGCTATTTTAGGCAATGTTGGCTGCCACAACTTTTCTATGATCAGAAAATGATAGAATTCCAAAACTTAGCTCAAGGAAGCTAACGGTAGCCGAATACTGGAGCGGTTTACAAAACTCCTCAAGTATGTACCGCAAAGATCAAACCGACGAGAAGTTCGAATACGGAAATTCATCATGGGACTAAATCCCATGATAGGAGGAGAGATCGATGTTCACATGACCCAACCACTATGGAAGGAGTTGTTGAAAAGGCCATAAGACAAGAACATAAATTAAAGGCTATTTCGCTCATAAAGAGGAAGTGCGGAAGAAGATTGCAAACCCTTCTTCAACTTCACTTGCACCCAAAAAGGGACCATGGAAAAAGTTTGGAAACAGAAGTAAGTTTCTAGGGGATAATAGTAAGAAAGCAAAGAGAAATAAGCCTCTTGGAAATGTAAGGGATAATTTTGCCAAAAATTATAACAATGGGCAGAAGCCCTATGGAGGACAACGTGATAATTACAAGGTTGGAGGCAATTTTGAGCCTAAAAAGGGACCTGTAGGAGGCTGCTACAATTGTGGCAAAGACCACTACACAAATCAGTGCCTTTTGAAGAAGGATGATCGTAATTAGCAAAGATAAGATACATGCTGCAGAGCTGCATACAAGCAAGCTGAAAAGTAAGTGACACCTATAGAAGTTCTGGTAAGTTATTTGGCATACACGTCACTATTATTTTTTGATACAGAGCTCTTGAATGTTTCATTTCTAGTAAACTTGCTTCTAAACTTAAAAGAAAAGCTGGAAAATGGATAAATCTTGGGTATGCATAAAGATGGTAATAACTCTGTTCATACAGTGAGTATGTGTCTTTTTGGGGCAGTCCTTGACTTACCTAACTTTTCCATGGAAGTTGACCTCTATGTTACACCTTTGGGGTCTTACGACATTGTCATTGGTGTCAATTGGTTAGCTGACCATAAAGCAAAAGTAGACTGCTATGAAAAGAATATAAAATGTTTAGATGATCGGCTGAAATCAGCAGAGATTCAAGGTGTGAAACGGGAAATTTCAGTTAGAAAACTGTCAGCTATGCAGCTTAAAAAGGCTAAAAACAAAGGATGTACCCTTTATGCAGTAAAGATATCTGAATTTTCAGAAGAAGATGGTGATTCCATGAAACGATTTCCTCTGTTACAAAGTTTCAAGGATGTTTTTCCGGAGGAATTACCAGGGTTACCACCCAAGAGGGAATTTGACTTCACCATCGAAATCAAACCAGGAACGAAACCTATTTCCAAAGCACCTTATCGGATGACTACTACAGAGTTAGTCGAGCTTAAGGCACAATTGCAAGAACTTTTGTCTAAAGGTTTGATTAGACCAAGTGTTTCACCTTGGGGAGCGCCAGTAATATTTGTGAAAAAGAAGGATGGAACACTTAGGCTATGTATTGATTATCGGATGTTGAATAAAGCAACAATCAAGAATAGATACCCACTTCCAAGGATCAATGATCTATTTGATCAGATGCGTGGGGCAGCGGTTTATTCTAAGATAGATCTTCGATTTGGTTATCATCAGTTAAGGATTAGAGAAGAAGATATTCATAAAACAGCTTTCCGAACAAGGTACGGACATTATGAATTCACGGTTCTACCTTTTGGATTAACTAATGCACCCGAAGCTTTTATGAACTTAATGAATAATATCTTTCAAGAATATTTGGACAAGTTTGTACTTGTATTCTTGGATGATATTCTCATTTATTCTAAAAGTGTTGAGGAGCACAATGAGCATTTGAAGATAGTTTTGGGAATTTTGAGAAAAATAAAGTTGTATGGTAAGTTATCCAAATGTTCTTTCTTTGATTCAAAAGTTCACTATTTGGGTCATGTCATTAGCAAGGAAGGAATTGCTGTAGATCCTTCAAAAATAGTGGTAATAACTGAGTGGCCTGCACCAAAGAATGTGCACAGTAAGAAGCTTCATGGGTCTTCTTTAGTTACTATAGAAAATTTGTTAAGGATTTTTCTAAAGTGGCTGCACCGATAACTTCATTGCGAGAAGAAGGATAAGAAATTTATTTGGAATGATAAGTGCGGCGGCTTTCAAAAGTCTGAAAATCCAGCTTGACTTCTGCACCTATATTAGTGTACATGCAGACCTAATGGGAGCTTTATCTTATTTAGTAACGGATGCTTCCGGGAAGGCCTTGAGGTGTTTTGTTACAAAATGATCAAGTCATAGCATATGAAAGTAGAAAACTTAAGTTACATGAGCTGAATTATGCTCCTCATGATTTGGAGCTTGCTTGCCATTGTTCATGCGCTTCAAGTCCTGGAGACACTATTTACTTGGGAAACCTTTTGAGTTGAAAATTGATCACTTAGGACTGAAATATATTTTCACTCACCTAATCTAAATGCCGAGACAGAGAAGGTGGTTAGAATTGTTATCACAATATGATTTTGATATTAGCTACATCAAAGGGAAAGATAATAGAGTAGTAGATGCTCTAAGTCGTAGGAAGCACATTTCTGCTCTTATAACATTAAGAACTCGCTTTAAGGATGAGGTAAAGAGTGCCTCGAGAATCGATACATACTTTCACAAGTAAAAGTAGCGCTTGCTTGTAGAACCTAATGATGAAAGGTATAAGGGCTTTCATTTTGATAATGAAGGAATCTTACGTTATAAAAATAGGGTATACGTACTCATCTTTGAACGATTTGAGGAAGAAGTTGTTAGTTGAATTTCATAATTCACCTTTCTCTGGACCCCTGGTATCACAAAAATGCTTGCTGATCTCAAACAGCAATACTTTTAGAAAGGTATGAAAAAGGATGTCATTGATTTTGTGACTCATTGTCTAGAATGTCAGTGGGTTAAGGCAGAACACATGCACCTTGCTGGACTATTATATCCTCATAGCATACCGCAAAGACAAATGGCAAGTAATAAGCATGGATTTTGTACAAGGGTTACCTATGTCCAGAACAAACATGATGTTATCCCGTAGTTGTAGATAAACTAAGGTAGCTCATTTCATTGCTAGAAATCTAAAGGATGATTCACCAAAGGTCTTTGCCAAAAGATTCGTACACGAAATTTTCAGATTGCATGGTGTACCGAATTGATTATATCCGATGAGATCCTAGAATGACGTCAATATTTTGGCAAACGCTTATACAGCTCTTGAACGAAACTAAACTTCAGTTCTGCATATCATCCGGAAATGGATGGACAAACTGAGAGAGTAAATCAAGTGTTGGAAGACATGTTGCGAATGTATTGCATGGATCAACAGTATAAATGGGAAGAGTATCTTCCATTAGTTGAATTCGCATACAACAACACTTATCACTCATCTCTTAAAATGGCACCATTTGAAGCACTTTATGGAAGGAAGTGCAGAACCCCTGTTAGCTGGGATAGTGTTGAGGATAGAGTGGTAATTGGACCAGAGATCCTCACTGAAATGGAACAGCAAGTTAAGCTGATTCGTGAACGATTAAAGGAAGCAGCAGATAGGCAAAAGAGCTATGCTGACCTTAAGTAGATTGATCAAGGTTTGAGTTGGGTGAGAAGGTTTTTCTTCATGTTAAACCCAGAAAGAGTTCTATAACTTTTGGCAAGGCTGCCAAGTTGTCACCTCATTTTGTGGGACCTTTCGAAATTGTCGAGATAATCAATCCTGTAGCTTATCAATTAGCATTACCACCTGCTTTATCTCACATGCATGATGTTTTCCATATTTCTTTGCTTAAGAAATATGTTTCGATCTGTCACATGTTTTAAATTGGAATTCCTTGCAGTCCAAGACCCGTGAATAATTGTGGTTAAACCCACACGAGTCTTTGGAAACTCGCCAATTGCATTTGAGAAATCGTGAAATACATCAATGTAAGGTCCAAAGGGACCACTTAATGAAGAAAGTGCAACTTGGGAAAATCTGGAAGAGATGAAAATTACTTTTCCTTTTCTTTTTCAACAGGATGAAATCAGTTGACAAAACATTATTTTTATGAACTTATCTTTTTCATGATCATATGAAAGCCAAATTGAGGCAAACATTATTCAGGCTGAATAAAATGTATCGTGACATTGATTTCTGAAACTATTCAAGTTGGAAATAGTCACATTGTATTGTGAACTAATAAATTGGTTGACCTGAAGGTAAATCAAATATGTAATCATCGTGGACGATGAATCTTTTTAGGAGGGAAGCATGTAACACCCTGAACTATCACATACTTCCTCCTAGGCATTCAAGTGTTTCACTCGGAAAATGCTTCATTCCTTATAGAAACAGATAAGGTTAGGGTTAGGAGGAATACCCTTGTAGAATGTCGAGATGATGTGCGCGTATCAGTAGAAAAAGATCAAAGTTGATCACGGAGAACTCCTTTTTGTCTGGGAAGGACTACCTGCAAATAAGAACACAAGACCACAAGATTTGATTAAACAATAAATGAGGAAACTGCCTTGGGCCCAGGAAATGTAAAACTTCCTTTCGAAGGTGGTCAGTTTCCCTGCTAACATGAATTAACACAAAAGACTGTAAAATATCAATTAAATTGCTTGGCTGAACTGGGTAGGGGAAAGGCTGTTTTTCCTGGTTTTTGATCAAAGGAACCGATGCCGGTTACCTATAACCGATGCCGGTTACTGATAACCGATACCGGTGGGTTCTAGGATCTTCTGGGCTGGTTGTGGAGTTTGTAATGGCTGGTTTTTGGATAGTTTTTTAGGAAATGGGATGGTTAGAAACAAAAGAATGACAGCTAGAGGTAATGGTACGTTGGATAATGGATCCAGAAACGGATTTGGGAGGACTGTAATTCCAAAAGCATAAGAAATGTTATAATGGAGGACATGCAAGATGTAACTTACTGGATTTGATGAAGGTGCCAGTTGATCTCTTTTGCTGTAAACACGTCTAATATTTTCACTCGTCTCTGCTTGATCAAGTGAAGATCTGGACTCTGTTCCTCGTTCGCAATGCCCTCGCTTGATCCAGAAATCCTTTGACTGATCTCTCAAAATGAAATTCCGATCCGTTGTTATGGCTTGGGAAGCCCATTTACAGGGAACCGATGGCGGTTGCGTAACCGACGGCGGTCGAGTAGGAACCGGCATCGGTTAGGAAAAAGTAGGCTATTTTTAGTAAAATAGCCCACCTTCCCTGTTTTTCTCCCGAGGGATCAGTTGCGGGCTTGGTCAAGTGGCTAGAAGGTCGGCTTTGGGTGCGAGTAAGGAGGCATTAGTTATGGATGTGAGTCTAGACCAAGTCATGGGTCCTAATTAGGTTAGTTTAGGGTTAGGGCTAGGTCATGGTGAGGTGGCCAAGTGAGGTGGTAGGTAAGGCGATGTGGATTTATCAATTATGAGGTAATTAATAAATAATTGTGTAAGGTTTAGGTAATGAGGTTAGGTTGTGAAATGGGATGCGGGTCACAAGGGGTCGTGAGACACGAATTTGGTGTCTACATTAGCCCCTTATTGTCGTGTAGCTTGTTCTGTAAAGCTGCGCGGACAATAATATGAAGTGGTTTCTCATGTTAAAGATATAGGTAATCCCCTCAAATCTATCATGATTGAGTGAACGGAAATCGTGATAGGGTTGATAAAGGGTATATGTGGTAGAGAGGATGGTAAAGTGGTGGGGTAGGTCCAAGGAAGCAGACGCATGTTGAAATGCAATAGTACGATGAGGGTACATGATTTGACAAGCAAACCAGCAATGTGTAGGCAAAGGTCGATAGTTTATCCAAACAAGGGTGATATAATCCTGGTATCCAAGGCAGAGGAAGTAGCTCCAGGGTATATAACAGGTGAGGTACAGGAACGTTTAGGCATGTTCGGCAGTACCAAGTGGTTGGTTTGGTTGAGATAAACGTCACGGTCTAGGTCTGGGCAAAGCTGGTTGACAGATCAAGTCAAGGACCCTAATCATGCTAAAACATGAACAGGTGAGCTCGATTGAACACAAGGTACATGATGGATGGATAAAATAAAACGTTGATTGTGGGTATGGTATGGAAGTGATGCGGCCTTGGGTCGGGCCAAGTTGTTGGGTGGTGGCCTTGGGTCAGACCATAACGGTAGAGTGAGGCCTTGGGTCGGGCCAAATTGGTAGGGCGAGGCCTTGGGTCGGGCCAAATAGGTAGGTTGAGGCCTTGGGTCGGGCCAATTGGTAGGGCGAGGCCTTGGGTCGGGCCAATTGGTAGGTTGAGGCCTTGGGTCGGGCCAATTGGTAGGGCGAGGCCTTGGGTCGGGCCAACTAGGTAGGTCGAGGCCTCGGGTCGGGCCAATTGGTAGGCCGAGGCCTCGGGTCGGGCCAATTGGTAGGGCGAGGCCTTGGGTTGGGCCAAATAGGTAGGTCGAGGCCTCGGGTCGGGCCAAATCGGGCCGGGCGAGGCCTCGGGTCGGGCCAATTGGTAGGTTGAGGCCTTGGGTCGGGCCAATTGGTAGGGCGAGGCCTTGGGTCGGGCCAATTGGTAGGTTGAGGCCTTGGGTCGGGCCAATTGGTAGGGCGAGGCCTTGGGTCGGGCCAAATAGGTAGGTTGAGGCCTTGGGTCGGGCCAATTGGTAGGTTGAGGCCTTGGGTCGGGCCAATTGGTAGGGCGAGGCCTTGGGTCGGGCCAATTGGTAGGTTGAGGCCTTGGGTCGGGCCAAATAGGTAGGTTGAGGCCTTGGGTCAGGCTGGACAAGTGAACAAATGTTGTGCAGCAAAGGTGGACAGAGGCGATATTGGTGAAAAAGAGGCAAGGAGTAAATAAGGGCAAAGAATGGGGTGAAAGTTGGGTATCGAACCGATGTCGATTCCGCATGACCGATATCGGTTAAGGGACCGATACCGGTTTCCTAGGGCAAAAAAGAAACCGACATCGGTTAAGGTCGAAAAACCTATAAAAAGAAAAATACGGCCTGTCATTGTCACTTTTGTTATTTGTAATCCAAATTGACTTGTCTGACGTGGAGAGTTGATTTGGAGGGGTATTGAGTGAGGTGGAGCTATTTGATCAAGTGAGAGAGTTGATAGGGGGCCCGAATAGTTGAGGAGGCAAAGCAGGATTGGCCGGGACCCAAAGCAGATCGTGATTGGAGCCATGGCACAGGCAGGAGGAGCTGGAGGAGCTGGACCAGCTGGACCGCCACCACTCATCCCACCACGACGACGTGTCGTCGTACCGGTAGGTTCTAAACTCTTTAATTTGGTGATTTGGTTGAGTTATGTTGTTTTTGGGATTTGGGTAGGAATTGGTATTTTGTAGGAAATAATGGGTAAATGGAGGTAATTCGAGAAAGGGAGAGGGTAGATAGGTTAGATAGGCTAAGGCGGCTAGGTGTGTAAAATTTGGGGGTGTTTGGGTGGGTAGATGGGTAAAAATAGGTGAAAAATGGTTTTTGGGGGCCGCGCGGGGGTTCGTCTGGGGCAGGAGACAGTGACCGATGTCGGTCAATAGGCGACCGGCATCGGTCGCAAAAGCATAGGGTGAGTTTGATTTGGGGGCTACCGGCATCGGTTGCGTATCGGCCGGTATCGGTGGGGGAGGTTGAGGGTGGAGTTGGGATGGGATTGGGTTTAGAGTTTAGGGTTTAAGTTTGAAGGTGGGTTGGGTAGCGTGTTGGGGTGGGGTTTAGAGTTTAGGGTTTAGGTTTGAAGGTGGGTTGGGTGGCGTGTTGGGGTGGGGTTTAGAGTTTAGGGTTTAAGTTGGAAGGTGGGTCAGCGGCGTGTTGGGGTGGGGTTTAGAGTTTAGGGTTTAGGTTTGAAGGTGGGTCAGGGGTGGCGTGTTGGGGTGGGGTTTAGGAGTTTAGGGTTTAGGTTGGAAGGTGGGTTGGGTGGCGTGTTGGGGTGTGGGTTTAGAGTTTAGGGTTTAGGTTTTGGGTGGGTGGCGTGTCAGTTGGGGTTTGGGTTTAGGTTTAGGGTTTAGGTTTGAAGGTGGGTTGGGTGGCGTGTTGGGGTGTGGGTTTAGGGTTTAGGTTTAGGTTTGAAGGTGGGTGGGTGGCTTGGTGGGGTGGGGTTTAGAGTTTGGGGTGAGAAGGGTGAGGTGTGGGGTTAGATTTTGGGTGTTACAAAAGGGTGTTTAGATGGTAAAGTAGGTGTTATAATAAAGAGTGGGTCTAAGAATGTGGGTTGGTTTTACAGCACGCGCGATTGACGATGCGTGATAGATGCCTCCACTATTGAGTCGGATGAGGCCACACATATCCGCGGCGCATTGGGCCATCATGCGCGAGGTGGACTTGGGGGGTCCAGAGGTACAGAGCGATAGACAGATCACAAATTTGATGGTCGCCTCATCGAGAGATGGGATCCGGCGGCCAATGTGTTCCATCTCGCCGACCGGGAGATGACCGTCACATTAGAGGATGTGTATCGCATCCTGCGGCTACCGATCGAGGGAGAGGCCATTTTCCAGGTAGATTCAGAGACTGCCATGGATAGCATACTGCAGGTTTTTGGGGATGCAGCCGCGCTTCTTACATATCATAAACGAGCATCGATATATGGTGACATGTACCGCGCACACGATACATGAGACACGGCTTGCCGTGTTGATGATGATAGGATCACCTGCTTCGCCCTCCCGGATTCAGAGGGAGGCCGCTTCCCACGGGCATTGATGGGGGTGCTACTGGAGATGGTGGAGGAGCACACCTGTTTTGCATGGGCACCAGTAGTATCTGGTGCAATTATACAGGGAGTTATGGGGCTATCGCCGGAGGAGGCGATTTGGTATTTGTTCTACATTTTTGTCAGAGTGTTGGGCATACGAGCACATCGTATGCATCAGTGCCTAGAGGGCTACCCCAAAGCAGCCTGTGGCCACAGGTCAGTATACCGATATGGATTTCAGAGGTGGTTGGGGGTCGTGGGCCAGCCACGAGCAGTTGTTGCAGGTCGGGATGTGGCCTACTATAGACATATGCTAGAGGGCCTTACAAAGAAGAGACATTATATGGAGACCCTACAGAGGTCACCACTGGGCAGAGAGCCCGCAGATACTGCGTGCCTCGATCCAAGATACATTCCGGATAAAGCAGGACGAGGCCGGGAGAGTACGAGCGATACCCCAGAGAGGGTACGCAGCAGATGGGGCTGCGACAGACGAGCCACCTCCCTTCCCTCACAGAGGGATGATGTAGAGGCCCCACCGCCAGCCGCCACACCCTTGGGATCCAGACCGGGTAGCGGAGAGACCAAAGCAGTGAGGGTGTGGATGATGCCGGTGCACGGAGCATACAGTGGTATGGTGGGTCAAGGAGAGCAGCAACGAGGATAGTATCGCCCACAGCCTGCACTTGGTCAGCAGCATCGCAGAGAGAGATCAGCTCCGGGCAAGCAAAGCTATTACAGGATACAACTGTGCCGCACAGTGCACGTATAGGGGTCTTACAGGCAAATAGCCCAGCTCAGTACAGCACAGCAAAGACCACCACCAAAGAAGACACCCACAGTGCAGTATTGTAAGGCATGTGCACAGCACCGACAAAGAAGAAGAAATTTACACAAATTTCCGCATACCACCACGGCCACAGTGCGTGTAAGACAGCACAGTGCAAAGACTCTCCACCAGCACCACAAAAAGCAGTACAGTGCTCGGGGATATTGGTGTTAGGTGCCAGGGGACCAGCCCCAGTTCCTTCAGTGGCGCGAGATCGTTATATGGAGGTTAGAGCAGAGGCCCGTTATTATCGTGGATATTCTCGATAGCACCGAGTCGAGTATCGCGATGCAGCAATAGATAGAGCGTAGACCTCGCACAGCCAGAGATCTCAGGGAGGGGCAGCCACAGCTGGCGTGTCCGTGACGGGCAGGAGGCGAGAGGCACCACAGGGACCAGCGGGGAGAGGTGCCGAGGGCGGTGGGGAGAGCTGATAGATCCCCGACATGGTTTTGTATAGGGACACGGGCACCGGTCTGCGAACCGGTTGTATTGATAGAGGCCTGCGTGCCGACATTTATTCATTGCATTGATTCATTTATTTATTATATACCGGCCTGCGAGCCGAGTACGGGTTGTATATTTGATACCGGCCTGCGAGCCGAGTATATTTTTGGTTTGAGAGACCGGCCTGCGAGTCGAGTCGAGATTTTTGGTAGGGATTGCGGCCTGCGTGCCGGCTTTGGTATGTTATGAGATCACAGAGGCCCCGATGTAGGGCACATTGTATTTTTGAAAATTTGTATATATATAGAGACGATGTTTTGATCCACATGCCGTGTTTAAAATGTGTTGAAATATGTGGTTAATGGCTGGTAATATATAGAATGTGTGATGAGTTTAATTGACATGTTGATAGATAGATGATGCTGATGTTTTTGTTTGTTTGTGCGTATATATGAATGTCGTTATGTGATAAATTGGTGGTTTTGTGACAAAGGTGATATATGTAACCGATGAGTCGATCCAAATGATGTATAGATCGATAGTTTTTTTTTGGTATCTGTAGTTGATGGTTTGTGTATTTATAAAATAAATGATGTTGATGAAATTGTAATGCTATGTGTGGTGGATGAACAAAATGTGGTAAATTGTGTTGTTTATGCAGGGAAAAGAGGCTATGCGCGACAAAAATTTAGAGGAGAAATGAAGAAAAGAACCTGCTTTCAAAAAGGAAGGTGTGTAAATCGATATCGGTAAGGGAACCGATATCGGTAGCTCATAGACCGATATCGGTTAACTAACCGATACCGGTTATTTAGGTATGAGCTTTTCTAAAAATAGAAAAGCTAGGGTGGCAACTTAAGTTTTAATTTTAGAGCCATGCAAGAGGTTAAATACGCGAACGCGACGCTTTTTGACGACTGAGACAGGTATTTGCATGAGAGATTTGGGTGAGAAGGAGAAAAGAGACAAGGAAAGTAAATGTGATCCGAGGTTCAGAAGGCAGAAAGACAAAGTTGAAAAGGGTGGTGATCATGGCAGAACGAGGAGAAGCATTCAGCAGGCAAGGACATGAGGGAAGACAAGGGCCACCTCAAGCTACTGCAACCCAAGAGGTATTGTTTTGTTTGTGATTTGATCACTGCATGTTTCGTGAATAAGATGGGGAGAGTAGGTGGGTAGATATGAGAAAGAAAACATGATAACAAGGGTCGCAGTGAGCTAAGTGTTACAGGTAGGCAATCGTGGGTTCCGTGTATGTTTATATGTATAAAACGAATAAACGAGCAAATTATCGTCGAGGTGGTTGTTTTTAGGGAAGGTGTATAAAATTGATGCAAGGACCGTAGCGTTTAGGGAGAACCGTATCGGTTATTCAACCGATATCGTTACGTATAACCGTACCTGCATCGGAGAAATTTCTAAATGTTTGAAAAAGACCCTAATGGATTGAATGGTTGTTTGTCGCTTTGGCGTATGCAGCAGAGATGACAGTTGAGGATGAATGATAATAGCGCGCAAAGCTGCTGCGCTAATCCGAGCGGATGTAACACCAAATGAAATGGACATTGATAAATCGCTTGGGGTTAAGTGGAATCTGTTATTATTCACGAATCGCACGTAACCATGGTATGTTACAGCGTGATTGAGAGATGGAATCCCGAGACAAATACCTTTATCCGCCAACAGGAGATGACAAGAACATCGAAGATGTGTTTGATTTTGAGACTCCCTATTACAGAGAACCAAGATATCAGCACTACCTAAATATGCGGCACGGAGCGATAATGTAAAGATTTGGTCCATACGCACGAGATTTGACACAACATGAGGTTTATCTTTTACATATGGGGTAATGTATGCAAAGACACCCTGAGGAGACAAGGTTAGCAAAGTGATATTAATGATAATGGTAGGGTATTATGCGTACCGAGGCTAAGGGGAAGATTTCCAAAGGCATTGATGTGCGTTATTTGGGAGATGATAAAAGGAACGTGACTTTTGCATGGGCACCCGCATATTTGCGGAGCTATACAGGGGTTTATGGGCTTGTAGGCGAAATCACAGACAACAACGGATAGTTCATACTTATTACAATCGTTGGGCCTATGAGCACATTGTTTGTGTGCGACCAATAGGCCGACCCATCCAGCAGGAGAGACCGAGCAGAGGTTGGGATTCCGACGATGGGTCCAGCATGGGTAACAAGAGGCAAGATCTCAGCCGTGCCGGTGACATTGAGTATTACAGGGTGGAAGGTATGGGAGAGGTCGACGGCTGCGGATATCTCATTGAGGTCTACGGAACTATATGGTAACCGAGAACATAGCCGAGGAGTTGAGAGGTGTAGAGCGATCGAGGTGGATCGCGGGGCACAAAGCCAGTGAATATGAGAGGATTCCTATAGATCGCGTGCGGCGACAATTTGATTTGTGCAGACATACCACAGCTTATAGACCATATATGAGGATCGATGCCGAGGCAAAGATTCTCACCACCCCGCCAACACCTCCGTAAGGGCCCGAGGAGATAAGCCGATCGCAGGGTAATGGATGCAGGAATGACAGAGGCCTATAGATTATGGTGGGTAGCAGAAATCGAGGTGTACGTGAGCGCCCGACACAGCCGGTGATTACAGCAGAGAGGATCGCCTGCAGCGCTTGGTTCAAAGAGCTCCAAACGCAGTGAATGAGACAAGAGGATTGTTAGTGGTCATGCAGAGTCACTGGGCAAGCGAGACTAGAGGCTGGAGTTCTCCATGCGAGAGGGCGTATTCATATGTTACAGAGAGATTGCGTAGATCAATGGGGTACCAATAGCCATGTACCTTTGAGGACAGAGAGGCCCGGCGAGAGGGTCGACGATCACGATCATCACCTAGTTCGGGATGAGGCGTGAGGGTCTCGAGTAAATGTTAGCAAGGTATAAGAATAAATAAGGATGCCGACCATACGTGTCGATGATAGAGAAGATGTATTTGTTTAACATCTAAATAAACCGAATATGTATGGTGATTTGAGTTATGATAATAATAAGAATGTTTGCGTTTGACTTTTCGTGTTTCAAAAGGATAAAGAGGAATGTGATTAAATAGAAATACACAAAACATTTATTATACCACACATGATAGATTATGGTAGGGGATGGTCGAGCTAACCTTGGGAGACCCCATGTCTCCGAAGTGCTGCCTTACATAGCCCATTGCACAAAGCAAGGAAGGGCCTCGATCGATGTAGTTCTCCTTAGGATCAGTGGAGAGGCGAATCTGTGCAAATTTGGTATGGTTTAGGCAATTGGTCGGTTGGTAAGAATATTGATATTAATATTGGTAAGGTAAGGTTGTTGGTGTCGGTAATGAATTGGTGATGTTGTAAAAGGTATAAGGGAAGTGAAAGTTAGCCTACCCAAGTAGAAGGGAACCATGTCCTGATTAAGATCAACACACAATCCTAGATGCGAGGCAAAGCGGAAAGAGTGCTCCGTAGGTGAAAAGAGCTAAACAAACCACACAACGTAGAATGAGCTTGAAGCCCTAGGTACCGTGCATAGACGAGAAGTCAATAGGTGAAAAGAGTTGTATGATCACAATATATCGGGTGTACGTTACGTCCCTTGAGTTGGAACAAATGGTGAGGTGAGGTGGATGATATAACTGAGGTACGCAGAACTTATTACAAAGTGAGTGCTCTGACGAAAGAGAACCTACCCTAAATAGACAAGTCCATGACTCAAAAGTTCTTCTGAATGAGGCTTTTATTTTATTGAATATAGACTGATCGATGCGGGAAGTCTACCAGGGATATTGATTGTTTTATTCTTGAGGTCTTCACGAAGCTGATCAATGCGAGAAGCTTCTGATAAAGGTCGACTCACATGTATAGTCTGTCCCTTCGAGGGAGCAATCTATTTATAAGTAGCAGATATAATTGTAATGCATAGCTGTCCTTCTGGGGAGCAAATATATATAATAATAAGCGCAATAATTCTAAGCATATAGCTGTCCTTCGAGGGAGCAATGTATATTTAATTTAAATGACTAGATGTTCATTTGGCGTGAAGCATCTAGTTAGTAGGAAGTTTGACTCAAGAAAATCCTTAAGAATACGGCTTATTTTAATACTTTGAAGTCATGGACTAGACTAAAAAGGGGAAGACATCATCAAGGGGAGGTGAGGATCAAACTATGTGAGCCTGATTGTTATTATGAAGTGTAGGAAACAGGGTGTATGTAGTGGTAAGTGAGCTCAAGGGACGAGCGACAGGTAGATAAGAAGTGATATAATACTAATTTCAACAGTAGAATGGTCGAAGATGCAAGGCATTAAGGGGTTCAGCTCAGTTTACCATTGCTTAAGCTAAACGATAAGTACCAGATCCATAGGTATGAGTGATTATATAAGGCCCGATCCAATTGGGAGCAAATTTTCCACGTTTGCTCTTTTCTAGTTTGGTTACATGTTGATTCTCTTTGAGAACAAGATCACCAATCTTAAAGGTACGCTCATGAAGTCGCTTATCATAAGCACGTTTAATGCGTTTTTGATAGATTTGAAGGTGATCAAGAGCCGTAAGACGGCGTTCACAAGAAGCTCCAATTGGGCTAACCGCTTGGCAAGAAATCATCGTTGGTGAGAATATCCTCAAGAGATATTCAAGGGAGGGTATTTGTATTTCGAGAGGCAAAAAAAGCCTCGGTGCCGTATACCAAAGAAAAAGGTGTGGCATTAGTAGAAGTACGGATGCTAATTTACGATAAGCCCAAAGGGCAAAGGGAATGTGATCGTGCAATTTCTTCCGTATTCATTGACAACTTTCATGAGGATTTTGGTTAGTGTTTTATTAGAAGACTCGGCTTGCCCATTGGCTTGGGATAGTAAGGTGATGAGAAACTAAGTTTGATACCAAAGTTGTCAAAAAGGTCTCGCAACAACTTGTTTTTGAAAGATTTTCCATTATCTCATTATCGTGCGAGGAACACCAAAACGACAGTATAATGTGGTGGTTAATGAACTCGACAATTTTTTTCTTTTTTTTGATTGAAATGAGTGGAATAGCCTCCACCCATTTTGTATAATATTCTGGTCATGTGAGTATCCAACGGTGACGCTTGTGAAGAGGTTAAAGGTGAATCTCACCAATAAGGTCTAAACCCCATCAGAGAAAGGCCAAAGATCTCGAGCGATCTGGAGCGGGTGGCTAGGAGTATGTTGAAGGTTGGCATGTTGCTGACACATAACACAACGCTTAACATATTCGTAGCAGTCGTTATTGAGAGTAGGCCAATAATAACCAAGGCGAAGGATTCGTTTGGCCACGGCAAGGCCGCTAAAATGTCCACCACAAATACCGTCATGGACCTGTTGAATGGTATGAGTGGCCTCCACGCCAGTTAGACAGCGAAGGAGGATACCATCAAAGCCACGTTTATAGAGGAGTCCCCCCATGACAACATAACGCGAAACACTTTTAAGAAAAGCACGTTTGCCGTTACTAGTAAGGTCAGGTGGGAGGACAGAGATTGTAAGGTAGTCGTGGAATTGGTGGTACCAGGTATCCTGTGAATTAGTAGACACAATATTTATCATACAAACTACCGGGGTTGAATAGGATGGGGCAAAAAGTTGTTGGACCACGACGAATAATTCAGAGTCAAACTTGGCAAGGAATTTGCGAGGCTAAGCAAGCCATAGTATCCGCAAATTTGTTAGTGGAGCGGGGAATGGTTTGTATAGAATAGTGGGTAAATAAAGCTAGAAGTGAATCCACGTAGTGTTTGTATTTTTGAAGTTCCTCGTTTTTGCATTGGTAGACGCCCATAACTTGATTGACTACCAATTGAGAGTCGCCAAAAATGTTGATAGATTTGATACCTAAGTGTAACGCAACTTGGAGACCTAGAACAAGGGCCTCGTATTCCGCTGTATTATTAGTGCAAGGGAAATCAAGTCGGAATGAAAGAGGCATAGGTTCAACATTGAGAGGAATGAGAACAACGCCGGCTCCTCCGCCGCTGGGTATTTAGATCCATCAAGAAGAGGGTCATTGGGTACGACTCCTCCGTGAGGGAAAGAGTAGCGATGAGTTCATCGAAATGTGAAATTGGTAAATTGTTCCCCCGGTAAAGGAGCGTCCGCAAGTTGGTCTGCGATGGTTTGTCCTTTGATTGATTTCTGGTGGATAAACTCAAGGTCGAGGTCGGCGAGAAGCATGAGCCATCTAGCAATGCGTTGGTTCAGATGAGGTTTGGCGTACATGTAATGGATGGGGTCTGTATTGGTGATGACGAAAGTCTTGTGATTTAGAAGGTAGTGTCGAGTTTGGTGGCAACGAATGATAGGGCAAGGCACAATTTTTCTACATGTGTGTACCTAGTCTCATAGTCCACCAAAGTATGACTTATATAATAAACGGCTTGTTCGTGATTCTCAGAGTCACGATGTGCAAGCATGGCTCCTACAACATAGTGGTCGGTCATGGCGGAAAGGTAAAGGTAGAAAGGGCGGTTGTCTTGGGGTGGGATAAGCACTGTGGTCAAGAGATAAGATTTGAGAGCTTCAAGGCTTGGTGACATTCTTCGCTCCATTGGAATGCAATATCCTTTTAAGGAGGTGATGGAAAGGTCGACACCGATCCGAGAGTTGGGAGATGAAACGTCGGATAGATTGGAGCTTACCTTGTAAACTACGCAATTGTTTGAGATTTTTGGGTGGGGGCATTTCTAGGATAGCTTTGACTTTCGATGGATCGACCTCAATGCCACGCAAAGAGACGATAAAGCCAAGAAGTTTTCCCGAAAGAACACCAAAAACACATTTCTTCGGTTGAAGGCGAATGACAGAATATTGTAATAAAGCGATCAAAATAATGGTTAAAACATCGAGATGTTCACTACGATGTTTAGACTTGCCGAGAAGATCATCGACATAGTCTTCAAGGATAGTGTGCATAATGTCATGAAAAATGTAGGTCATAGCCCGCTGATAGGTAGCACCAGCATTCTTAAGGCCAAATGGCATGACACGATAACAAAAGGTTCCCAAGGAGTTATGAAGGCAATTGTGTTGATCGGGGGCAACTAAAATTTGGTCAGTATCCTCAAAAGCCATCCATGAGAGAAAGCATTTCATGACCTCGCAGTGAGATCAACAAGTTGATCAATACTTGGGAGGGGAAGTCATCCTTAGGGCAAGCGAGGTTAAGATCCCAAAACTGCATATCCGAAGTCCCCCGCGCTTTCGTGATGTGTACGATGTTAGAAATCCATTGAGGATAAAGTCAATAAAGGCGTAATGAAGGAAACAGAAGGGAGTCGCTGGAGTTCCTCTTTGACCAAGAGAGCAAATGCGTGGATGCATTTTTCAATTTCTGTTTGACTGGTTTGGAATCGGGGTTTAGGGTGATGTTATGGATGGCAATGGTAGGATCAATTCCCTGCATGTCAACAGTAAGACCATGCGAACGCTTGTCATGAGCACGAGAAAGGTAGTAAAGGCGGCTTGTTCTGATGTGTTAAGGGATTGTCCAATCTTCACTATGTGAGGATCTTCTTCCGTGTGGATGTTGATTTCTATAGTAGATTCATTCAGCATAGTTTGGGTTTCAGATGGTAGGGCGCGTCGAATATAAGAATCATCCGCGCCTGGTAAGTGAGTATGGAGTCGTCATCCTGGCATTCAACAACATTAATCAAAGGCAAATCCTCTTCGATCATGTCTGGATACAGAAGGGGAAGAGAAGATGGGTCCTCATTATCGCGTTGATAAGTGAGAGGACCTATGAAGATAGCATTTATGAAAAAAAAAAAAAAGTTAGGAGGGATAGATTCGGGTCCATCGATTCCGTGGGGGTGATGATGGCAAAGTAGGTGATGATGTTTCTGTAGGGGCAACGCCTTCCTCTTCCAAGATACACCACAGAGGTGTCTCTTGTGTAGGTGTTTTGAAAACCGAGACCACCGCGATCATTATGTTTGCGTGTGGTCACGGGAATGAGTGTATGTCGGCCTGTTCGTAGGCCAAAACCAAAGCCTTCCACGCACAAATGAGTCAAGAAGGTGAGGGATAAACGACGATTTGTCAAGTATTGAAAATCGGATCGGAAGGGAACCACACCAAGAGGAGGTTCAGGGGTAATGGAGGATGTGTCAACACCCCCATACGTTAGGTTAGTGCGGCAATGGGGTGGTCCGTAAGAGATTACCTCCCACGCGACGGTCGTAGGTGGGATGCGCATGTAATTGTCCGTACTCTCATGGGTAGGGAAAGAACTAACGCTATATAGGCGGTACTCCCCCGAAATGTGAGGCGATGAAAACATCTACTAAGGGCTCGGAGGTTGGGATGTTAGCCACTGGGGAAGAGAAGTGGTTTGTGCAGGCGATATGGTTTCATCACCAAGGCGAGGTGCAGTTGAGGTGGATGGTTGAGGTACATTTGAAGAGGATGGTCAGGTTGAATGTATGGGTGTCTTAATTGGTATAAGCACATCGTTTGGGTGGTATAACATATCGCAAGTTTTGAAGGGGGAGGATCAGCTTTTACGTGTAGGACTTCCCTCGTACTCAAATTTTATGCATCGATGTAATGTTGAGGGAACGCATCCCATGGCTCCGAATCCAAGGACGACCCAAAAATATATTATATCGGAACTCTCCTTCAAGGACATAGAAGAGTTCGGGCAAAGTACGTGGCCTACGCGAATGTTGAGGATCACGGTGCCTAAGGTAGAAGTAATAGCGCATTGAATGATCGCAACATGATGGGGTTGGCACACATGCAACTAGAAGGGATGTTCATTTGTTGGAAGGCTTTTGAAGAGATGATGTTTAGGCTAGCGCCCCCAATCATAACCCGACGACTCAATGTCTCGACGTAGCGAAATGAAAAGGGCGGTGGTCGTGGTCTTCTCGCACCAAAGTCGATAATTTCATCTTCCGAGAAACTAACCGCAGCTGTTGTTTTGAGACAAGTGGTGGGGAGATGGATTGTTTGGTGAGAGAGGCAACGTGATTAGGTGTTAGAATGGAGGCAACGGGTAGGGTTTCGTTGGGTAAAACCTCTATCCTCAAGGATCTCAACGAGAGCTTGTCGATGAGATTCGAAGTCTGAATGAGATCATATAGTGTCATTTTTACGGGCGATTGATGAAGCTGTTTGATCATGGTTCGGTGGGCAACTCCATTAGAGACGGGATAGGCGGGTCCGCGAATAACCACTTTAGGTGGTGGTGTAATTGGGATGGTCAAGGAGAAAGAGATGCCGCAGTGTGTTTTCTTTCGCTTTCCCATTGTTTTTCTCGTCCTCGAGTAGACGACACTAATCATATTAATCTCGTAGATCCGAGATGAGGAAGATGGTTGGATAATTCATGGTCTTGAGAGGTGGGGTTGTAATAATGATAGATCTTGGTGAGGTGGGGATAGATGATATAGTAGAGGGAATCGACGCTAGAGGTCTCCCTCCCTTCGTAAGTTGTCTTTCTTAACTGCCTACATCCGGGAGAGGTATTTGACGAAGGAGGGTTTTAGAGCTTTGCATCCCTCCACATCATGTCCCGGTGTGCGGTGATAAGCGCAGATTTTAGACTCATCGTAACCCATAGGTCGGGGTTTAGACGGGTCATAAGGTCTAAGTGGAGGTAGGAAATGGTCGCATTCTCCACCAACATATAGCAAGGATTTTGGCGTAAGATCCTTTGAGTGGGTCAAAATCGGAAGAGGATGAGGGTATTGATTGTGTGGGTTGTGGTAATGTTGGGCGTGTTTAGTTCGTATGGGTGATGGTTTAGCCGAGGGTGCGACACATGTTTTTCACTAAACGTGGTTTCTTGGACATAGAAGTTACGTTCAAATGGTTAGATGATGAGGCTACGAGATGGCGTGGTAGCGGGAAACAACCACGGAGAAAGGGGAGGTGTACATGAAAAATAAATCCTTTGATGATGGGATTGGTTTAGGGTTGATAGGTGGACCGGATACGTGGGGTAACGATGTTGTGATACCCTTTGATCTCTGTATGGAGTGTAGAAGGCGAGGTCGCTTTGCGTAAAAACAACGGAGGTATGATATATTGGTGTAAAGTGGAGGGATGAGGTCCCAATATGGAAGGTGGGTGTGACGATGAAGGTTTTAATTGTGATAGAGGTCGGATTGCGTTACCGCTCCTAGGTGGGCGGAACGGATTTATTTTTGGATAGATCGAGTCGCAGGCGGGTGTGTCGATTGGGCATTGGTGAGGTCCCAAGCGTAGGGAAGATCTGGGTTAAGTTGATAGAAGTGGATCGGGGCATTTGGTAGAGGTGAGGGGGTGAAGGCGAGAACAGGGGCATTTTAAGCACAGCAAGCACTTAGGTAGATGGTGGAGACATCGGGATCAGTCATTTGCATTTGAGTAGAAAAGGGGTACTCAAACGTTCCCATAGGGCCTCCGCTGTCTATCTTCCGTGGAATGACAATCTCAGTGTGATTTGTAATTTTGAGTACGGAAGAAAAGTGAGTTGTAATTCCAGTCCATTGCAAGTGGGTGTGACACGGGGAGGCGGATGAGGCAACCGTATCAATAGATGTTAGGAGGTCAACCGGTTGTTGAAAGATTTAGGCGATGAGGGACTAATAGGTAGGAGGCGTGTTCGAGGAGATCTGTCATGTTAAAAGAATGTGGTGATGTTAGTGTAAGAGATTTCTCATCTAGGATGTGAAAGGAGTGGTGAGCCTTCCTCTTGTGTAGAAGTGGTAGAAGAGGGCGTTTGGGAAATAGATAAATTAGATAGCATCAGCTCCACGGTCTTGTAGGATGTGGTGTAAGAAGACTCATTGATGGAAGGAAGCACAGGCGGTTAACTCTTCTATGGGTAAAGGAGCGATTTCCAGCTTTGGCTTGATGGTGGTAAAGGAGGTTCGGGCTCCTGTGTTAGTGAAGAGTCGATTGAAAATTTTCTCGATAGAGGCTTTTGGGTGAGAATCGAAGGCTGCATGGATCTCATGAACACTCTCCTCGGTAAGATATCTTGGTTCCGTTCTTCTTTGGGCCAGTGATTCGAGGAATGGCTTGTTGAAAATTTTGATTTACGGTTAGCGGGGCGTTAGGATTGCTCAGTGTTATATCCCTGGCGTCGACCATTTCTGCGCTATGTTTTTCAACATCTTGCGGTTTCATGACTATGTCTCAGCACTACGCAGTGGAGATTCTGAAAGTCAT
>CM031234.1:1034969935-1034999935 GCA_018340775.1 Taxus wallichiana var. yunnanensis
AATCCCAATGATCAGTTTAGAAAGAGAAAGCAAACATTCAAAGTCAAGAGAGAAGATTCAAAAGTGATTCATCTTAGTAGAAGAGAACAAAAATTACAAATTGGAAAGATGACAATCGAACAAGAAAGGTATGAATTCATGCAACCTATGTCAAGAGTTCCCAGATGTGTTTGCTTGGAGCTACGAAGATTTGAAAGGTTTCAATCCCAACTTAGCTCAAAGATACCATTGAATTGATCCAAATACTAAGCCCACCAGTGCAGAAACAAAGACCAAACTAATCCACACATGGAGCCTCTCATGAGGAAAGAATTGGACAAGTTGATTGAGTCAAGAATCATATTCCCAATCAAGCATTCTAGTTGGGTTACCAACTTGTTCCAAATAGAAAGAAGAATGGAGAGATCAGATTGTGTGTTGATTTCAGAGACTTTGAATAGAGCATCTCTCAAGGACCATTACCCACTCCCCTTCCATGGAGAAAATCTCAAGTTGTGGCTGGGCTCGAGAGGTTTTCACTACTTGATGGCTACTCAAAGCTACAATCGATTATGGTGAAGGAGGAAGACCAGTTCAAGACAAAGATTTCACAACCAAATGGGGAACTTATGCATACAGAAAATGCCATTTGGGCTGTCCAACGCCGTGAGCTACTTTCCAAAGAGCAATGGACATGGCATTCAAAGGTTTGATTAACAACGTGGTGCTGATTTACCTTGATGATATCACTATTTTTCAAAGAATGCAAGACCACCTCTCTCATTTGAGACAAGTTTTCACGAGGTGTAGGAGATTTGAGTGTCTTTAAATCCTAAGAAGTGTATTTTCTTGCACATGAAGGAAAGCTCCTTGGCCATATTGTCTCCAAAGAAGGATTAGCAATTGATCCGTAGAGGGTCAAGCCATAAGAGCACTACCATTGCCAAGCCACAAGAAAGCCCTTCAGAGTTTCTTTGGGAGGATAAACTTTTGTTCGAGGTTTTTCCTGCAAATTTTGCAGAGTTCTTGTCAAGCCCATCACCAAAATGTTAAAGAAAAGCATGGCTTTCAAGTGGACAAGCAGAAAGGCAAGGAGAGTTTTGAAGCAATCAAAGAAGCCATCTCTCAAGCACCAACTCTCATCAACCCGGACTTCTCCAAGGATTTCATCCTCTATGCATTTGGAGGTAATGACACTATTTCTCGCCATTTTGGTACAAAGCAGTAACAAAGATAATGATGAGAATTCAATCGCTTTCTTCAAATGCAAAGCCTAGATGACTATGAGGTGAGGTACTTTTTTATTGAGAAGCATGTGCTTGCAAGGTAATCGTTAAGCTTGAAGAAATTCAAGCATTTAGTCTCAAACAACAAGGTCCAATTTGTCTGGTCTCACATGTCAGTTAAGGACTTCCTCCTCAACAAGGATTTGAATGAGAAAAGGGCAGGTTGATCACCCGTGTCATGGAGTATGACATTGAGATCAAGATCACCAAGCTGGTAAGAGGAAAAGGATCAGTGTGAGCAGCTGGTTTTGGGAAGCAAAAGGAAGTATGCAATGAAGAAGAGGTTGTTTTGACAGCTCAAGACAGCCATGAGCCAAGTGGCACTCAAGAAGAAGACAATGCTGCCCACTCCTCACTGACCCAAGGTATAATGCACTTCCTAAGCACAGTGCCTATGCCCTCTAGAGATGAACAAGACCCAAAGAAGACACTTCAGATTGCAAGTTGTCCCATATGCCATTGTTGATGGAGTTTTGTTCAAGAAAGATGTGAATGGAGGCTACCGAGATGCATTAACACAAATCAGATTCATAGGGTGTCGAAGAGTTCCATGGTGGACCAGCTGGTGGTCATTTTGCACCAAGAGTGACAACTCTAAAAATCATGAAGGCTGGTTATTATTGGCCTAAAATTTTAATGATTACTTATGCATGGATCAAGAGGTGTAAGAATTGTGCATTCTTCACAGAAAAGAGAGACTCGCTGCCCTTCCATTACAATCCAATCTCAGCTTGACCAGCCATTCATGCAATGGGGTTTAGACTTCATTGAGTCATTAATCCCAATTCAAGCCAAGGGCACAAATGGATTTTGACAGCCATGGACTACTTCACCAAATGGATTACAAAGTAGCACTCAAAGAAGCAAATGAGTCTAGATCTCTAGACTTTTATGAGGGATAACTACCAAATTTGGCATACCAACTACAATAATCTCGATAATGCATCGACATTCATGGATCCAAGGTGACTGAGTGGGCTGTCAAGAACGGGATCTACCTAAGCACTTCATCAAACTATTACCCTCAAGGTAATGGCCAGCCGAGTCTACAAACAAGAACTTGTTGAGGATCATTAGAGGACTCTTGATGAGAATCAGAGGTCTTGGCATACTAAACTGAAATCAGCCTTATGGGCTGATAGGATAACTCCCAAGAGATCCACAGGTAACTCTCCATTCAAGCTTGTTTATGGAAGAGAGGCAATCTTGCCCATGTCACTTGAGTTGCCAACATTGGAACTCATGAAGCAATTAGAGTTGCTAGAGTTTGAGCCCATGGAGGTGAGATATGCAGAATTGATGGAGCTCCAACATTTTTGATTTTAAGGCACTCAAGGCTTTCTAGAAATGGCACCATCGATAGAGCTCTCTCTCACTTTCCAGAAAGGTAAAGTTTGCCTCCTAACTCCTTATATTTTTCAAGTTATGGCTCATGGAGTTTTTGTGGAAAATTTTCCCATTTGAGGCGAGGCCCACGTGGCGAAAGGCAATAGAAGCTGCCACGTGGCATCCGACCAGCATCCGAGCATGGGAATTTTTGAAAAATTTCCAAAGACAAAAAGAGGTAAAATTTGAAATTTTTCCCGCCGATCCGTTTTTGGGCCGTTTTTGCCCTAAATCTTCAAACGATCATATCTTTTGATCCAGAGCTCGATTTTCACGTTCTTTATATCATTGGAAAGCTGTTAAAATTATCTACATGATTCCATGGTCAATTTCTAATTTTGGTTTAGTTTGGAGAGAGAAAATTCAAAAACGGTTCTGGTACGTGTCCATGGCCAAAAATGACATTTCAACAACCAAATTTAATACGTAATGGGTCGATTCTTCTCCAATATGGTCAAAAATGATAGGGTATGGGTTTGTAAGGTCCTCCATGCTGTTTTAATGCATTTTCCATCAATGAGGAATGGGCTCCCACATTTTTTACGTTTTCTCTCTCCTGGGCTCGACCCATGCACTGTAAAAGCCAGATTTGGCTCATTTCTTCATGGTTGAACACTTTTTGGCATTGCAAACTTCTTCTTTCACCTCCAGAAAGTGATAGTTGTAAGAATCAGACCTTTTTCACAGTTTGTAACAGGTTTATACCTCTTTGATGGTGGAATGCAAGAGATTTTTACATGGAATTGATAAAGCAAACTCGTGAATGCTTTCACCCTCTGTTTGTATTGTTTTACTTCATTTTAAGACCTCTAATTACATCTATCAACTTGTGTATGTTTTCCTCTTGTTGCATTTCATGAATTTGTGTCTATTTACATGGCAAAAATGTTTCACCACTCCTTTTGGTGCATCACCATCTTTAGTTTAGTTTCATTTTTGCATTTTTATCCCTGTCTCCTTGCAATCTAGGGTAGAATTAGGATTAGAACCTCTCGTAGTTGTGCAAAATATAGATCTAAATCGAGAGGAGTTTGAGGAACCAACCTCTATTCTAGAGATTCCTCTCTCATTTTCACAAGTCCCACACTGGAGAGAGGTTTCCATGTTGTGCAATCACACCGGATGCTCTAAACATCATTTAGAACCTTGATTTGCATCCAGGGGCCGCTGATTTGCAACAATAGCTTGGCACGCTGGTGGGACCTTAGAGGTCTCATTTTTATTGCAAAAAGTTGATGTGCATCTCGCTGCAATTTTCTTGCTTGAAAAGAGCTATAATTTGCATATCTGGCGACTCCAAAGGGGAAGAATCAATTGGTTTCAGCAGTGCAGGCCTGAAAACTCATGAGAAGAATCACTACAAGGTCAAGAGCTGGAGAAGAAGAGGTGTTGTTTGAATATCTGTAGTTATCTCCAAGAGTAAGGCAAAGTGGAAGAAGGATTCAAAGGTCTCCATCTCCACCAAACAGAACTCTCTCAACTCCTCCACCTGGTAGGCCTTTCATTCAGTCAACAAGGGTTTTAAGACCAATTAGAATGGCACAAAACAACCCCTATGTCAACTTCACAGGCAGCAGCCCACTTGCCCTCAATGCACAACATCCAATTCCAATTGCAGCCTTGAAGAACATTCCATACTTCACTGGAGAAAATCGACTACTCCAGTGATCATGTTAAAGATATTGCTAACCTTTGTGCAATTCATGAAATCAATGAGATGCAAGTGGCTGTCAAATTGCTGGCATCTTCATTCAAGGGGAAAGCATTGCAATGGTTTAGAAGCCTTGGAGCTGGTTCTATCACAAATTGGAATCAGCTATGTATAGCACTTCATGAGCAATTTGGAGAGAAGGGAGACAACTTGTCTCTTTTGGAGCAGCTGACAACCATCAAGAGAGCTCCCAATGAACAGCTGACCGATTTCAACTTCAGATTTCAAAAGACTTGGGAGAGAATTCCAATGGCAGTTAGGCCAACAACGTAGAAGGTGCTTTTCTCTATTATCTCAAAGCTCTAAATTCTGATATTTCTATGTTGATTCAGTCCATGGGAGGCATAACTATCCCTATGGCTTATAAAGATTGCCATTAGGGCTGAAAATTGTTTGATCCAAGCTGGCAAACTAGCCCCTAGACCTCCCATGCCATTGTTTCCAAGTTTAGAGAGTCCAAATACCAATCAAGCACCTAATTTGGCTCCTTCTCCCACTCCTAGAAATCAGAGTTCAAATGAAGCTTCTACTTCATCTCCAAGTGCCCCAAATGAGCTTCAAGAAGTCATGAAGCAATTGCAAAACCTAGGCAATGAGCTGGTTACTCTCAAAAGGCAACAAGCCCAAGGTTTTAGACCTTCTTACCAGCCCCAAGCTCAGCCTAACAGCAGCCATACCAACCACAAAGACCTCCTAATCCAGCTGCAAATATGAATCAAACAAGGCCTCCTGCCAATAGACCATTTCAGCCCTATAATCCAAATGCCATATCTAGCCTCTAAGGCATTGGTGCCAACACAAAACAACATTGCTCAAGAGTATGATTGGTGTTTTCCATGCAATGAACCTCATAACCAATCCATGTGCTTCAATGGTGCTTTGAATCAAGCATTAATGGTGACAACTACTGTGTGGAGGGTGAGGGCAATCAAGGAAACAACCAACAACAAGAAACATTCCAACAACAATCAGCCCCAAATGACACCACACTCGTGAATTGGCAAGCAGAGGATTTTTGTGGCATGAATCAAGTAGTTTCAAGGTGTTGCAGCCAACACAAGGTCAAAAAGAAGGAATTTGGGTGAAGAACAACCATTAGCTCCAACCAATCCACAACCTTCCATGGCTCCACAAATGGTTGGCAAGCAAAATCCAATTTCAAATGCACAAGGGCAGCCAAGAACAGCTCCTAGACCAACTCAAATACTAGCTTATTGCTGCCCACGTGCAAGGAGTGAATGTACAAGCAAAGACAGCAAAGAGATCCTTCATCACCATTCAAGATCATTGATCGATGAAAGAAGACAAATGTTAATATATCAATGTGGGAATCCCTATCTATCCTGTGCCAAAGAGACTTGTTACAAGCTGCCATGAAGGACTCGCCAACTTCAATCAACAAGTTCAGATGCAAGAGAAAGTGCTCACAAATGCTGCCCACCCGAGGGAAATCATGGAGGACAAAGCAAGGTAAAATGTTGAAGCCCCTCCTTTCTATGTTTCATTAATCATTGGAAATCAGCTTAGTGCACAATTGCATGATAGATTCCGGGGCAAGTAGCTCAAGGATGCCTAAACAAATAGCTGATCACCTAGGGCTCCAAAGATGAAACCATATCCAAAGGGGTAGTGCAGCTAGATGGGACAAAGTAGAATAACAGCATGGGGTGATTAGAAACTTGAGTCTTACCTCGCATGCATGTCCAAATGTTGTTGTTTTACAAGATGTATCAGTCATAGACCTTCCACCACTCTTTTGCCCTATGCTTGTCAAGGGACTTCACACCAAGATCGGGGGATATTTGTCTCACCGATTGGTCACACATGCTGTTCGTAATGAGGTATGGAACTAAGGCTACAATCAGGTCTCGAACCTATTGCAAACTTCCACATTGAGCCTTACACTCCAAGTCGATCAACGCCAATTGTTCAAAGATTTGATCAAGAAGACCACCCAAGCACCGATGAAGTCGACACCAAGGTTGGGAGCATCCCGGATCTAACTCTTGATGAATGGGCAAACAAGGTACATGCTTTTGATCCTTATCAAGAAGTAGAAGAATCTGAGCTAGGGGTCTATTGTATACATGAAGAAAATCAGCCTATTCCTAACATCACCAAGCCAAACCACAAGGATGACAATGAGGTATGGCAGCTTTTTTTGATGGATCAAGAGTAGACAAGGTGCAGGAGGTGGAGCCATGCTTGTTTCACCTCAAGGAGTAAAGTACTATTCAGCTTTTAGATTTCAGTTCATGCTCCAATAACACCGCTGAATATGAAGCCTTGTGCAAGGGATGCATTGGGCAATCAAGAAGAAAATAAAGAACTTGCAAGTCTTTGGTGACAGTGAATTGATTGTAAATCAGGTCAAGGGACAACATGCTGCCAAGAATGATCTACTCAAGTGCTACAAGAACAGGGTGTGGGACCTCATGGAAGATTTTGAGGGTTTTGGCATCAAATCCATTCCTAGGAAAGAGAATCAAGCTCACGACAAAGCTTGCAGCAGTAGGGGGCAGCCTTTGACATTGTGGAAAGCATTCAAAAGACAAGGTACAACCAAACATCCACGTGATTGTGAGGCCTTCAAAGCCGATAACAATGTCACTTGGCAAGTGTTTGAGAATGACCAAAGAAATCATCCATTTCTTGCAAGAAGAAGCCGAGTTCTCACTAAGAATCAAGAAAAATCGAACAACAAAGATGGTGACCAAGTGGTACAAATTGAGAACTAACAAGCTGCCCAAGGGACTTATCACTTTGGAGTCCATTTTTAATCCCAATGATCAGCTTTAGAAAGGAGAAAGCAAACATTCAGTCAAGAGAGAGGATTCAAGATCCATCTTGGTAGAAGAGAACAAACCATCGCAAATTGGAAAGATGACAACCGAACAAGAAAGGTATGAGTTCATACAATGTGTCAAGAGTTCCCGATGTGTTTGCTTGAGCTATGAAGATTTGAAAGGTTTCAATCCCAACTTAGCTCAAAGATACCATTGAATTGATCCAAATACTAAGCCTGTCAGTGTAGAAACAAAGACCACTCAATCCACACATGGAGCCTCTCATGAGGAAAGAATTGACAAGCTGATTGAGTCAAGAATCATATTCCCAATCAAGCATTCTAGTTGGGTTACCAACTTGGTTCCAAATGTAAGAAGAGTGGAGAGATCAGATTGTGTGTTGATTTCGTAGACTTAAATAGAGCATCTCTCAAGGACCATTACCCACTCCCTTCCATGGAGCAAATCTCGCAAGTCAGGGCTGGCTCCGAGAGGTTTTCACTACTTGATGGCTACTCCGGCTACAATCGATTATGGTGAAGGAAGAAGACCAGCTTCAAGACAGCCTTCACAACCAAATGGGGAACTTTTGCATACAGAAAATGCCATTTGGGCCCAACGCTGGTGCTACCTTCCAAAGAGCAATGGACATGGCGTTCAAAGGTTTGATTAACAACGTGGTGCTGATTTACCTTGATGATATCACTATTTTTTCCAAAATGCAGCAGACCACCTCTCTCATTTGAGACAAGTTTTCACGAGGTGTAGGAGATTTGGAGTGTCTTTAATCCTAAAAGTGTATCTTTCTTGCACATGAAGGAAAGCTCCTTGGCCATATTGTCTCCAAAGAAGGATTAGCAATTGATCCAGAGAGGGTCAAGCCATAAGAGCACTACCATTGCTAAGCCACAAGAAAGCCCTTCGTAGTTTCTTGGGAGGATAAACTTTGTTCGAGGTTTGTCCCGATTTTGCAGCCCTTGTCAAGCCCATCACCAAAATGTTAAAGAAGAGCATGGCTTTCAAGTGACAAAGCAGAAGGCAAGGAGAGTTTTGAAGCAATCAAAGAAGCCATTTCTCAAGCACCAACTCTCATCAACCCGGACTTCTCCAAGGATTTCATCCTCTATGCATTTGGAGGTAATGACACTATTTCTGCCATTTTGGTACAACAGAACAAGGATAATGATGAGCAGCCAATTGCCTTCTTCAGCCAGAGCCTAGATGACTATGAGGTGAAGTACTCTTTTATTGAGAAGCATGTGCTGGCAGTAATCAGAAGCTTGAAGAAATTCAAGCATTTAGTCTCAAACAACAAGGTCCAGTTGCTGGTCTCACATGTCAAGTTAAGGACTTCCTCCTCAACAAAGATTTGAACGAGAAAAGGGCAGGTTGGATCACCCGTGTCATGGAGTATGACATTGAGATCAAGATCACCAAGCTGGTAAGAGGAAAAGGATTGTGTGAGCAGCTGGTTTTGGGGAAGCAAAAAGAAGTATGCAATGAAGAAGAGGCTGTTTTGACAGTTCAAGACAGCCATGAGCCAAGTGGCAATCAAGAAGAAGACAATGCTGCCCCCACTCCTTGCTGGACCCAAGGTATAATACACTTCCTAAGCACAGCCTATGCCCCTGAGATGAACAAGACCCAAAGAAGACACTTCAGATTGCAGGCTGTCCCATATGCCATTGTTGATGGAGTTTTGTTCAAGAAAGATGTGAATGGAGTGTTCCGAGATGCATTAGCACAAATCGATTCATAGGGTGTTGGAAGAGTTCCATGGTGGACCAGCTGGTGGTCATTTTGCACCAAGAGTGACAAATCTAAAAATCATGAAGGCTGGTTATTATTGGCCTAAAATTTTCAAAGTGATTGCTATGCATGGATTAAGAGGTGTAAGAATTGTGCATTCTTCACAGAAAAGAGAGACTTGCTGCCCTTCCATCGTATCCAATCTCAATTGACCAGCCATTCATGCAATGGGGTTTGACTTCATTGAGTCATTAATCCCAATTCAAGTCAAGGGCACAAATGGATTTTGATAAACCACGGACTACTTCACCAAATGGATCAAGCAAAGAGCACTCAAAGAAGCAAATGAGTCCAAAGATCTTAGACTTTTATGAGGGGATAGCAACCAGATTTGGTATACCTACTACAATAATCTCGTATAATGCATCGGCATTCATTGATCCAAGGTGACCGAGTGGGCTGTCAAGAACGGGATCTACCTAAGCACTTCATCAAACTATTACCCTCAAGGTAATGGCTGCCGAGTCTACAAACAAGAACTTGTTGAGGATCATTAGGAGGACTCTTGATGAGAATCGAGGTCTTGGCATACCAAACTCGAAATCAGCCTTATGGGCTGATAGGATAACTCCCAAGAGATCCACAGTAACTCTCCATTCAAACTTGTCTATGGAAGAGAGGCAATCTTGCCCATGTCACTTGAGTTGCCAACATTGGAACTCATGAAGCAATTAGAGTTGCTAGAGTTTGAGCCCATGGAGGTGAGATATGCAGAGTTGATGGAGCTCAGCAGAGGTCGAAATCGCATCCCAAGCAATGGAAAAGGATCAAGCTTTGATCAAAAAGACCTTTGATAGGAAGGCCAAGGATAGATCTTTTCGTTCGAGATCTAGTGTTGAAATGGGATGTGGATAGAGAAAAACCGGAAGGCATTCAAAATTTGATGCCATTTGAGTGGCCCATACATGGTCACGAAGTGCAAGAACAACAATGCTTTCCAATTGGCCTCATTGATGGTGAAGAACTCGCAGATTCCAAATCAATGGAATCTATCTCAAGCATTGCTTCTAGAGGGAAATTTACCACCTTGTAAATATTAGATTAGATTTTCATTCCTCCAAGTGCTTTGCACATTGTTTTGTCAGTAGGTTAGTTTTGCTTTCCCTAAGTGCTTGGGCACAACTTGTCCCTGGAGATGTTTTGCAGCCCTTGCTTTCCATCATGTGATATTCCATCTTCCTCCTTGCACATTCTAAGTCAAGTTGGGGTTCTAAATAGAATATTTGATGGCTCCATGCCCAATGGACTACTTCAGCACTGGTACTTTCATCTAAAGGTAGATGACCCTCCGAGTCACCAAAATTGTTATCCAAAATGTGCCCCAGCTCATTTTTTGTGGCTAACTCCTTGTGTTCTTTCCTCTCTTGTGCCTCACCACATTTTTTTTATTTTAAGGCACTCAAGGCTTTCTAGAAATGGCACCATCGATAGAGCTCTCTCTCACCTTCCGTAAAGGTAAAGTTTGCCTCCTAACTCCTTATATTTTTCAAGTTATGGCTCATGGAGTTTTTGTGGAAAATTTCCCATTTGAGGCCCGCAGGCAAACCAATAGTAAGCTTTTCAAAGGAAAACCACGTGGCATCCGACCAGCATCCAACCAGAGCATGGGGAATTTTTGAAAAATTTCCAAAGACAAAAAGAGGTAAAATTTGAAAAATTTCCCGCCGATCCGTTTGGGCCGCTTTTTTGCCCTAAATCTTCAAACGATCATATCTTTTGATCCAGAGCTCGATTTTCACGTTCTTTATATCATTGGAAAGATGTTAAAATTCTCTACATGATTCCATGGTCAATTTCTAATTTTGGTTCAGTTTGGAGAGAAAATTCAAAAACGGTTCTGGTACGTGTCCATGGCCAGAAATGACATTTCAACAACCAAATTTAATACAGAATGGGTCGCATTCTTCTCCAATATGGTCAAAAATGATAGGGTATGGGTTTGTAAGGTCCTCCATGCTATTTTAATGCATTTTCCATCAATGAGGAATGGGCTCCCACGTTTTTACATTTTCTCTCTCCTGGGCTCGACCCATGCACTGTAAAAGCCAGATTTGGCTCATTTCTTCATGGTTGAACACTTTTTGGCATTGCAAACTTCTTCTTTCACCTCCAGCAAGTGATAGTTGTAAGAATCAGACCTTTTTCACAGTTTGTAATAGGTTTATACCTCTTTGATGGTGGAATGCAAGAGATTTTTACATGGAATTGATAAAGTGCAAACTCTTGTGAATGCTTTCACCCTCTCGTTTGTATTGTTTTACTTCATTTTAAGACCTCTAATTACATCTATCAGCTTGTGTATGTTTTCCTTGTTGCATTTCATGAATTTGTGTCTATTTACATGGCAAAAATGTTTCACCACTCCTTTGGTGCATCACCATCTTTAGTTTAGTTTCATTTTTGCATTTTTATCCCCTGTCTCCTTGCAATCTAGGTAGAATTAGGATTAGAACCTCTCGTAGTTGTGCAAAATATAGATCTAAATCGAGGAGTTTGAGGAACCAGCCTCTATTCTAGAGATTCCTCTCTCATTTTCACAAGTCCCACACTGAGAGAGGTTTCCATGTTGTGCAATCACACTGGATGCTCTAAACATCATTTAGAACCTTGATTTGCATTAATGCACTTCACCAACGGGTAACTTCATCCAAAGAGAGATGGTCTCTATGTTTCAAAATTGTTATCCAAATGTGCCCCTACTCATTTTTGGGAACTCGTTTCATCCTTCCTTCTCTTGCCTCGAAAGATATAATTTTTAAAGTACTGAACACCTTCTAAAATATGGCACCATTGGATAGAGCTCTTTCTCACCTTTCTACAGAAGTGATTTTTCTCCTAAAATCCATGTATTTTTGAAGTTATGGCTTGGTGGAGTTTTTGAAATTTTCCCTTTCAAGGCCCGCAGCCATAAATGAGATTCCGCCAAATTATCAAACAAGGTGCAAGAACTTGGTTTTTTACCAAGTGAAAAAAATTTCAAAGGAAATATTTGTATTGCCCTTGCATTTCAAACATACTTACATTACAAAATTTGAGGCAAAATGCATGAAAGTTTTAAGGCCATGTTGCAATTTCTGATTTGTGTCAATTTCATGAGAAGAAAGGGGAGCTCACCACTCCTTTGTGTATCACCCTTAATGTTTAGTTTAATTTTTGCATTTCTTATCCCCTCGAAGAATTAGGATAAAATTAGGATCTAACCTTTCAAGCTTGTGCAAAAATAGATCTAATTAAAAGTTTGAGGAAAGCCTTAAAATGCATGAGATTCCACCTCTCATTTTTACAAGTGTCCCAGCACTTGGAGAGAGGTTTCAATGTTGGTGATATCACACCGGATGCCTAAAACATCAACTTAGGAAAATTTTCATCTAGGGTGTGCTCCATTTGCAACAATAGAATTTGGAAAAGGTCAGGTTGGAAAAACCTTAGAGGTCTTCCACTTCAATATTTAATCAGGTTGGTGTGTTCCCGAGAAGATTTCAGCCACCGGAGGCACTTTTAGGGAAAATCCGCGACTCCATCCGAAAAAGAACCCATTTCTCAAATTCAAGACAACCAATTTGCATCCATTTCATCCATTAAAAAATCCATCTTTTCATTTTTTCCATTCCATGAAGTTGTGCAATCATGACTTCATTTCCATCATGGAACTCACATTTACAACAGCAGCAATGTTTCCCACCTCCAACATGTTTTTTTAAATCCTCCAATCAGCATTTAGGAGGAAAATTAAATTCAAAATCAAATACATACCCATATGAGCAGGGATGCCAAAATTTCATTTGGCTATGGAGCTTTTGAGAGAGCAAGGGTGTGAAAATGAAGACAATCGATGCAAGATGCTGGTCTGATGTTTCAAATCCAAAAGATGGAGGTAAACATGGTGCAATCTCTCAAGCACAAATGAAAGCATTTGGAATCGGGTCTATGGAGCACCATCCATGGAATGTGGGACCTTTCCCAAGGCATTACAAATTTTGCAATGGCTTGACTTCATGATCATTGCAATGCTGCTTTTTGCAAAGTGGATTGAAGGAATTTTTGTGTATGAGAGGAGTATTCAAAGAACCTTGTCAAACACATTTTGGTAAGCACATATCTCATGCCTTTTCTTTTCCTCTTTCCCAATTGCTTTATCTCAAATGTGTCACAATGCAAGTGATTTTGATTTAAACTCTCATCTACATGTCCCAAGTGTTGAATCCATTTCTCCATCCCCCTAGTCTTCCACCTATCTCAATTCTTCTTCTTTATCCTTTTCCCTTCCAAACAGTTCTTTTCCCCTCCACAAGAGCAAATGAAACACCCTCTCCTCCAAAGAAACAAGAGGTTTTACCTCCTCCACCACCAAAAAATTGCAAAAATTACCATGAAGGATAACTCCCAAGAAAAAGATCCCAAACAAGGATGAAGAAATTCAAATTAGTTTTGGAAGAGTTGGGCTCTTTCTATCCTTGAAGATCCCTTTTTTGATGAAAATTAGAAATTTCAAAAGAGGTTGGAGCAACTGAATAAAACTGGAGGTCCATGGAGGAACCAGCTGATTTTGTTACTTTAAGAAGAGCAAAAAGGAGTCCCAGATCAAAGGATCAATTTGTTCAATATAGTGTCCATGATCAAACTATTTCAAGGAAATGCTGATCCAATTCAAATTGCAAAATCAGTCATGAGGGGTTGAGAGAGAGGAAGGAGAAGCTGCTCCAAATCCAAAAGAAGAGGAGCACATTCCAGCTGTCTCTATGGGGAGAAAAGTGCAGATCCAAAGGGATAGATTTCAAGCTGTTGAGCACAAAGTCCTCTTAGGATATCGAAGAACCTTCAGCTTCTTCTCTCTCTTCTTCTCTCTCAAGTTCTAATATTTGAAGAAGACCTTTCATCCTACTCAAACTCAATCCTTCCTTTGGGATGAAAGGAACCATGGTGATGGAGTTGCAGTTATCAAGAGAACGCCATGGGAGAGGTTGAACATTTACAAGAATATAATGAGGTTGTTTAGATGATTTGGGGAGCTTTGATGAAGAAGAACCGGGTTGAGGAGACCCATTTCTTTTCATCATCCATCTTCCAAACACAAGAGCTTTTGATGACATGTGTGGAGGAGAGTATTCATTTGCATTAGCAATCGCATCTTATAGAAGATCTTAGTGGAACCAAATTGAAGATTTTAATCTTTCATGTCCTTCATCGAGGAAGAGAAAGCATGAGATGGGTTCTCCATTGCTTCCACACCATCCATTCCCCATGGTTATTTTCAAGAGAACTCCATTTTCTCGGAGTTGAAAATCAGAATTATGGGCATACAGCAATGGATCCACCTTGCCCAATCAGGTATTTGGCTTCATTGGAGCCAAAGGAGAAGCCACAACCAAATCATGCTTGCTTCTAAGCATGAGGATGAGCTGCAAAAGTTCCAAGGATCAGCTAAGATACCTCTCCAATCCAAATGCAGAGCAACTTAAAGAGGTATTGATTTGTTTTTAGTCACAATGCTAATTTGGGTAACGAAGACCAGCTCTCTTCCTGATTTTCCACTCATCCAATCACCATACTCGCTCCAAATCATTTGATGGCATGCCAATTTTGAAGAAAGGAAGCTATTTTGGTACAACCAAGGATTTCAGAGGTAGACATTTAGCCACCTTCGCTTATGGGCAGAGTAGAGTAGGTAGGTTTGGTTAATGCCCCTGCAGTTTTCAAGAGCTTAATGAATGTGGTTTGCACACTCTTATGTTCCATCTTCCTAGGAGCATGTATGATTTTCGTGTTTGTAGCATAGTTTTGTGTAGGTTCTTTTCAGTGTCTTGCACGCTTTGCAACTTTTGATGGCATTTTGGTGGGAAACAACCCATGTCCAAGGCCATTCAAGCGAAGGTTCACAGGGAAGTTTTCAAAGTTCGATCACCATTATGGATTACTCATCACTCCATGCCCAATGGATTGCTTCATGCACTTAGATCATTCATCCAAAGGCAAGTTCATGACCCTCCGAGTCACCAAAATTGTTATCCAAATGTGCCCCCGCTCATTTTGTGGCTAACTCCTTTCATTCTTTCCTTCTATTGTGCCTCACCATAAATTTTTACTTTTAGGCACTCAAAACCTTCTAAAATGACACCATTGATAGAGCTCTTTCTCATCTTTCCAGAAAGGTAAAGATTTTCCTCCTAACTCCATGTATTTTTCAAGTTATGGCTCAAGGAAGGAGTTTTGGTGGGAAATTTTCCTCGCAGGTCCGCAATCGGGTTGCCACGCCACGTGTCTAAGGTGAAAAAACACCAAGCAACCCGAAGGAAAAATGGTCGCCACGTGTCCACCCGAGTGGCAAAAAAAATTTGAAAAATTTTCCAAAGCCAAATCCGAAACTTTTGCCCCGATCCGATTTTGGCCTGCTTTTTGCCCTAAAACTTCAAATCACCATAACTTTCGAATCCAGAGCTCGATTTTCATGTTCTTTATATCAATGGAAAGTGGTGAAATTATCTACAAGATTCCATGGTCAATTTTGAATTTTGGTTCAGTTTGAGGGGAAAATCAAAAACACTTCTGGTACGTACGCGCCCATGGACAATCGACGCTTTCAACAACCAATTTTAATGCAAATGGGTCGCATTCTTCTCCAAAGATGGTCAAAAATGTCAGGGCATGGGTCATAAGGACCTCCATGCTGTTTTTAATGCATTTTGGTCAATGGGGAATGGCTCCCACATTTTTTTCACGTTTTCTCTCTCCGGCTCGACCCATGCACCGTAAAAAGCCGAGATTTGGCTCATTTTTCAAAGGGGGAACACTTTTTTACACAACAAGCTTCTATTTTCACCTTCAACAAGTGATTTTGGCAAGTATCAGACCTTCCAGGGATTGTAATAGGTTTTTCTACCTCTTTGGTGTTGGAATACAAGGATTTTGATGTTGAAAATCACAATGCAGCTCTGTGAATGCTTTCACCCTTTTCAGATGTGTTGTTTGCTTCATTTCAAACCTTTGATTACAGCTTATCAACCTGTGCATGATGTTTTATGTTGCAATTTCTGATTTGTGTCAATTTTCATGAGCAAGAAGTGCTCACCACTCCTTTGGTGTATCACCCTTATCAGTTTAGTTTCAATTTTTGCATTTCTTATCCCTGTCTCCTTGCAAATTAGGATAAAATTAGGATCTGAACCTCTGCAGTTGTGTAAATAATAGATCTAATCAGAGGAGTTTGAGGAACCAGCCTCTAATCTGAGATTCCTCTCTCATCTTGCAAGTCCCACACTTGGAGAGAGGTTTCAATGTTGTGCAATCACACTGGATGCCCTAAACATCAACTTAGAACCTTGATTTGCATCCAGGGGTGCTGCTGATTTGCAACAACAGTTTTGGCACACCCGGTGGGACCTTAGAGGTCTTCCACTTCATCTTTTGCAGGTTGGTGTGTTCCTGTGAAGATTTCAGCCTTTGGAGGCACTTGCAAACACATCTGGCGACTCCATCTGATCAACAACCCATTTCTGAAGTTGCAGACCTGTTTTTCATCCATTTCCATCCATTATTCTTTCCATCTCTTTCATTCTTTTCCATTCCATGAAGTTGTGCAATCATGACTTCATTTCCATCATGGAACTCACATTTACAACAGCAGCAATGTTTCCCACCTCCAACATGTTTTTTAAATCCTCCAAATCAGCATTTTGAACAAATTCAAAATCAGCATACATACCCATATGAGCAGCAATGCCAAAATCAGTTTGGCTATGGAGCTTTCCAAGAGCAAGGGTGTGCATACAATGAAGACAATCAGATGCAAGATGCTGGTCTGTTGGAGAAAATCCAAAAGATGGAGGTAAACATGGTGCAATCTAGGGCTCAAGCACAAATGAAAGCATTTGGAATCGGTTGTGGAGCACCCTGTCCATGGGTGGGACCTTTCCCAAGGCATTACAACCCTCAAGAGAAGCTTGACTTCATGATTGCAATGCTGCCATTGCTTGCAAAGTGGATTGAAGGAATAGAGGTGTATGAGAGGAGTATTCAAAAACCTTGTCAATGGGTAAGCACACCATCTCATGCCTTTTCTTTTCCTCTTTCCCAATCTGTTTTATCTCAGCAGTGTCAAGTTTTAAACTCTCCATCTACTGTCCCAAGTGTTGAATCCATTTCTCCACCCCCTAGTCTTCCACCTCATCTCAATTCTTCTGTCCTTTTCCCTTCCAAATAGTCATCCCCTCCACAAGAGCTAAATGAAACACCCTCTCCTCCAAAGAAACAAGAGGTTTTACCTCCTCCACCACCACAAAAATTGCAAAAATCAGTCATGAAGGACAGCAAAAAGAGAAGCCAAACAAGGATGAAGAAATTCAAATTTTGAAGAGTTGGGCTCTTAAATTTGGGATGAAGAAGATCCCTTTGCTGATGAAACCTTCAGAAGAGGTTGGAGTTAAAGAACAAATGGTGGTCAGGACTGATTTTGTTGCAGCAGAAGAAGAGCAAAAAGGAGTTGCAGATCAGCAATCAATTTGTTCATAATATAGTGTCCATGTTGGCACCCTATTTGAAGGAAATGCTGATCCAATTCAAATTGCAAAAATCAGTCATGAGGGACAGCAAGAGGAAGGAGAAGCTGCTCCAAATCCAAAAGAAGAGGAGCACATTCCAGCTATGGGGGAGAAAAGTGCAGATCCAAAGGCTTTGAGCACAAAGCAGGTTATAGAAGAACCTTCAGTTCTTCTCTCTACTTCATCTCTCTCAAGTTCTAGTACTGAAGAAGAGTTTGATCCCTCAAACTCAATGCTGGAGGATGAAAGAAACCATGGTGATCAAGTTGCAGATCAAGAGAACGCCATGGGAGAGGTTGAACATTTGCAGCAGGACAACAATGAGGTAGTTTACCTATCTGATTTGGAGGACTGTTTTGATGAAGAAGAACCAGTTGAGTTTCCACCATTCTCTCTTTCATCATCCATCTTCCAAACACAAGAGCCTGCTATCATGGAGGAGAGTATTCATTTGCAGCAGCCTGCATCTTATATAAGCTCTTTGGAACCAAGATTGGAAGATTTTAATCTTTCATGTCCTTCATTGGAGGAAGAGAAAGGGCAGAAGGGTTCTACCATTGCTTCCACACCATCCATTCAAGGTCTACAAGAGAACTCCATTCTTGGAGTTGAAAATCAGAATTATGGGCATACTCAATGGATCAGACCTTTCCCAATCAGGTATTTGGCTTCATTGGAGCCAAAGGAGAAGCCACAACTAGTCATGCTTGCTTCTAAGCATGAGGATGAGCTGCAAAGTTCCAAGGATCAGCTGTCATACCTCTCCAATCCAAATGCAGAGCAACTAAAAGAGGTATTGGATTTGTTTTTAGTTGACACCTTGCTAATTTGGGTAGAAGACCAGCTTCTTGTTGATTTTCCACTCATCCAATCAGCCATACTCAGCTCCAAATCATTTGCATGGCTGCCAATTTTGAAGAAAGGAAGCTATTTTACACAACCAGTTGCAGGGTTCATTTAGCTCACCTTTGCTTCCAGTTAGAGTAGAGTAGGTAGGTTTGCTTTCAGTAGAAGAAGTGCTTGTGCACACTCTGCATGTTCCATTTGGAGCATGTATGATTTTCAGTTTGTACATAGTTTTGGTGCTGCTGGTTTCACTCTTGCACAGTTCATTTTGATGGCATTTTGGTGGGAACAACTCCATGTCCAGTGGGATTCAAGCGGTTCAGAGGGAAGTTTTCAAAGTTCAGATCAGTTTTCAGGCTACTACTCATGACTCCATGCCCAATGGATTGCTTCAGGCTACTGATCATTCATCCAGCAGGTAGATGACCCCTCTGAGTCACCAAAATTGTTATCCAAATGTGCCCCCTGCTCATTTTGTGGCTAACTCCCTTTCATTCTTTCCTTCTATTGTGCCTCAGTCATAAATTTTTACTTTTTAGGCACTCAAAACCTTCTGGAAATGACACCATTGATAGAGCTCTTTTCTCAACTTTTCTAGAAAGGTAAAGTTTTCCTCCTAACTCCACGTATTTTTCAAGTTATGGCTCAAAGAGTTTTTGTGGGAAATTTTCCTCTAAGGTCCGCAGCCAATCGAGCTCACCACGTGTCCAAGTCAAAAAATCAAAGCGATCCGATTTTGGCACTAGTGGTGGAGCATTTTTTTTTCCCTAAAACTTTTTGCAAATCGCCAAATAACTTTCGATCCAGAGCTCGATTTTCACGTTCTTTATATCAATGGAAAGTGGTGAAATTCTCTACAAGATTCCATGGTCAATTTTGAATTTTGGTTTAGTTTGAGGGAGAAAATCAAAAACACTTCTGTACGTGCCCATGGACAGAATCGACGCTTTCAACAACCAATTTTAATGCAAAATGGGTCGCATTCTTCTCCAAAGATGGTCAAAAATGTCGTGGCATGGGTTTGTAAGGACCTCCATGCTATTTTTAATGCATTTTGGTCAATGGGAATGGCTCCCATGTTTTTTCACATGTTTCTCTCTCTCCGGGCTCGACCCATGCACCGTAAAAGCCGATTTGGCTCATTTTTCAAAGGGGGAACACTTTTTTTTTGCACAAAAGAAGCTTCTGCTTTCACCTTCAACAAGTGATTTTGGCAAGTATCGACCTTCCAGGATCAGAATAGTTTTTCTACCTCTTTGGTGTTGGAATACAAGGATTTTGATGTTGAAAATCACAATGCAGCTCATGTGAATGCTTTCAAATCTTTAGATGTGTTGTTTTTGCTTCATTTCAAACTCCTTGATTACAGCTTATCAACTCATGCATGATGTTTTATGTTGCAATTTCTGATTTTGTGTCAATTTGCATGAGCAAAAATGTTCTCACCACTCCTTTGGTGTATCACCCTTATTAGTTTAGTTTCAATTTTTGCATTTCTTATCCCCTCGTCTCCTTGCAAATTAGATAAAGAGGAACCAACCTCTAATCTGAGATTCCTCTCTCATCTCCCATTTTTCACAAGTCCCACACTGGAGAGAGGTTTCAATGTTGTGCAATCACACCGATGCCTAAAACATCAATGAATTAGAGCTAACTTAAGAACATTTTCATAACAGTAGGGATCTGCTGATGTTCAACATCACAGGAACACCTTGCATTTGCAACATCAAAGAGGTAGAAACCTATGCAATCATGAAGACTTCTTCGCACGTCCGATACTTTTGCAAAATCTTCTTATCAACACTGAAAGAAGAAGCTCCATATCCAAAAAAATGTTCAACCCAAAAATGAGCCAAATCTGCTTTTAACACTATCAATAGCTAAGGGTGTCGAGCCTGTCTAGAGAGAAACATGTAAAAACGTGGAGCCATTCCTCATTGAATGAAGATGCATTAAAACATTACATGTAGGCATGCCTTACTGCACCACATGCACACGCCCGACATTTTGGCCATGTCAAGAAGAATGCGTTTCTTGATTTTGCATTAAAATCGGTTGACCATGTATTAAACGTCATGGTTCTCAGCCAAAAGTGCAAAAATTGAAACTAAACTAATAGGTGATACACCAAAGGAGTGGTGAACACTTCTTGTTCATGAAAATTGACACAATTTCATAAAATGCAACATGAAACATCATACACAAAGCTGATAAGATGCAATTAGAGGTCTGAAATGAAGCAAGACAATACAAACAAAGGACTGAAAATTGATCACAGTAGTCTCGACTGCGCATTTTTCACTCACAAAATCCTTGCATTTGCAACATCAAAGAGGTAGAAACCTGTTACAATCATGAAGAAGGTCTGATACTTGTAAAAATCACTTGTCAAGGTGAAAGAAGAAGCTTGCTATCCAAAAAAATGTTCAACCTCAAAAATGAGCCAAATCTCAAGCTTTTACAATGCATGGGTCGAGCCTGTGAGAGAGAAAACATGTAAAAACGTGGAAGCCATTCCCCATTGAATGAAGATGCATTAAAATAGCATGGGCATCCTTACAAACCCATGCCCTGACATTTTTGGCCATGCTGAAGAAGAATGCGACCCATTTTGCATTAAAACTGGTTGTTGAAACGTCATTTCTGGCCATTACCACGTGCCAGAGGCATTTCTTGATTTTATCTCTCCAAACTCAACCAAAATGCAAAATTGACCCTAGAATCATGTAGAGAATTTCACCAGCTTTCCATTGATATAAAGAACGTGAAAATCCGAGCTCTGGATCGAAAGATATGGCGATTTGAAAATTTAGGGCAAAAACAGGCCAAAATCGGATCGGGGGCAAAAAGTTTGAATTTTTACCCGTTTTGGTCTTTGGAAAAATTTTCAAATTTTCCCCACGCTCCACCACTCTGTGCCACGTGGCATGTGGCGGCTTCTATTGGTCATGGGCCTCCTCCTAAGGGAAAATTTCCCACAAAAACTCCGCCGAGCCATAACTTGAAAAATATGAGGAGTTAGGAGGAAAACTTTACCTTTCTGGAAAGCTGAGAGAGAGCTCTATCCAATGGTGCCATTTTTAGAAAGATTTGAGTGCCTAAAAATCAAAATGGAGACTCGAGGCACAAGAGAGGTAAGAACACAAGGAGTTAGCCACAAAATGAGCAGGGGGCACATTTTGATAACAATTTTGGCGACTCGTAGGGGTCATCTCGCTCGCTGATGAAGATACCAGGTTGCTCAAGCAGCCTTATTGGGCATGGAGTCATAAAATTTTCTGTCGAACCCCAACCGACTTAGAATGTTGCAAGGAGGAAGATGGAATATCACCTCGATGGAAGCAAGGACTCGCAAAACATCTCCAGGACAACAAGCCTCATGCCAAAGCACTTAGGGAAAGCAAAACAACCTACAAAGAAAACAATGTGCACAAGCACTGGAGGAATGAAAACCTAAGCTAATATTTACAAGGTGGAGAATTTCCTTTAGTAGAATGCTTTAGATAGATTCCATTGACTGAATCTACAGTTCTTCGCCATCCAATGAAGACAATTGAAGGCATTGTTGTCCTTACACTTTGTGACCATGTATGGGCCACTCCAAATGGCATCAAATTTTGAATGCCTTCCCGGTTTTTTCTATCTCGCATCCCATTTTAACACTAGATCTCCAACTTGGAAAGATCTACTCTTGGCCTTCCTATCAAAGGTCTTCTTGATCAAAGCTTGATCCTTCTCCATTGCTTGGGATGCCTGATCTCTCGATCTCTCGAGCTCCATCAACTCGCATATCTCACCTCCATGGGCCCAAACTCTAAGAACTCTAATCGCTTCATGAGTTCCAATGTTGGCAACTCAAGTGACATGGGCAAGATTGCCTCTCTTCCATAAACAAGCCTCGAATGGAGAGTTACCTGTGGATCTCTTGGGAGTTATCCTATTAGCCCATAAGGCTGATTTCAGTTTGGTATGCCAAGACCTCTCGATTCTCATCAAGAGTCCTCCTAATGATCCTCAACAAGTTCTTGTTTGTAGATTCAGCTCTCGCCATTACCCCCGAGGGTAGTAGTTTGATGAAGTACTTAGGTAGATCCCGCTTCTTGACAGCCCACTCACCACCTTGATCCAATGAATGCTAATGCATTATCTCGAGATTATTGTAGCAGTATGCCAAATCTGGTTACTATCCCCTCATAGAAGTCTAAGATGCTAGACTCATTTGCTTCCTCGAGTGCTACTTTCGCTTCCCACTTGGTGAAGTAGTCTCGTGGTCAAAATCCACTTATGCCCTTGGCTTGAATTGGGATTAATGACTCCAATGAAGTCCAAACCCCATTGCATGAATGGCTGGTCAACTGAAATTGATGCAATGGAAGGGCAGCAAGCCTCTCTTTACCTCGTGAAGAATGCACAATTCTTGCACCTTTGATCCACGCAAAGCAATCACTCAAAATCTTGGGCCAATAATAACCAGCCTTCATGATTTTTAGAGCTATCACTCTTGGTGCAAAATGACCACCACTGGTCCACCATGGAACTCTTCCAACACCCTATGAATCTGATTTGTGCTAATGCATCTCAAAGAAGACTCCATTCACATCTTTCTTGAACAAAACACCGTCTACTATGGCATATGGGACAACCTGCAATCTGAAGTGTCTTCTTTGGGTTTTGTTCATCTCTCTGAGGGCATAGGCCTCGTGCTTAGGAAGTGCATTATACCTTGGGTCCAGCAAGGAGTGGGGACAACATTATCCTCTTCTTGAGTGCTACTTTGCACATGGCTGTCTTGAACTCACAAAACAACCTCTTCTTTATCGCATACTCCTTTTGCTTGCCTAATCAGCTGCTCACACAATCCTTTTCCTCTTACCAGCTTGGTGACCTTGATCTCAATGTCATACTCCATGACACGAGTGATCCAACCTGCCCTTTTCTCTCATTCAAATCCTTGTTGAGGAGGAAGTCCTTTACTCCCGCATGAGAGACCAACAACCGAACCTTGTTGTTTGAGACTAGATGCTTGAATTTCTTCAAGCTTCGACACCGCAAGTACATGCTTCTCAATAAAAGAATATCTCACCTCATAGTCATCTAGGCTTTGGCTGAAGAAAGCAATTGGCTGCTCATCATTGTCCTTGTTCTCGCTGTACCAAAATGGCGTAAATAGTATCATTACCCCCAAATGCATAGAGGATGAAATCCTTGGAGAAGTCCGGTTGATGAGAGTTGGTGCTTGAGAGATGGCTTCTTTGATTGCTTCAAAACTCTCCTTGCCTTCTGTTGTCCATTTGAAAGCCATGCTTTTCTTTAACATCTTGGTGATAGGTTTGACAAGGGCTGCAAAATCTAGGACAAACCTCCGAACAAAATTTATTCTCCCCAAGAAACTCAAGTGCCTTCTTGTGGCTTGGCAATGGTAGTGCTCTTATGGCTTCAACCTCCTCTCGATCAATTGCTAATCCTTCTTTGAGACAATATGGCCAAGGAGCTTTCCTTCATGTGCTAGAAGATACACTTCTTAGGATTCAAAGACACTCCAAATCTCCCGCACCTTTGGGAAGACTTGTCTCAAATGAGAGAGGTGGTCTCGCTGCATTCTTTGAAAAAATAAAGTGATATCATCAAGATATATCAGCACCATGTTGTTAATCAAACCTTTCAACGCCATGTCCATTGCTCTTTGAAGGTAGCTCCAACAGCTGGACAGCCCAAATGGCATTTTCCCGTATGCATAAGTTCCCATTTGGTCAGGGAAGGCTGTCTTGAACTGATCTTCTTCCTTCACCATAATCTGATTGTACCCCGAGTAGCCATCAAGCAATGAAACCTTTGAGCCAAAGAACAACTTGTAAAATCTGCTCCATAGAAGGAAGTGGGTAATGGTCCTCGAGAGATGCTCTATTCAAATCTCTCAAATCAACACACAATCTGATCTCTCCACTCTTCTTTCTCGATCGAACTAAGTTGGCAACCCAACTAGAATGCTTGATTGGGAATATGATTCTCGACTCAATCAACTTGTTCAATTCCTTCCTCATGAGAGGTTCCATGTGTGGATTGACTGCCTTTGTTTCTCGCCTCGATGGGCTTAGTATTTGATCCAACTCAATGGTGTGCCGAGCTAACTTGGGATCAAACCTTTCAAATCTTCGTAGCTCCAAGCAAACACATCAGGGAACTCTTGACACAACTGTATGAACTCATACCTTTCTTGTTCAATTGTCATCTTTCCAATTTGCAATGGTTTGTTCTCTTCCACCAAGATGGATACTGAATCTTCTCTCTTGACCTGAATGTTTGCTTTCTCTTTCCTAAACTGATCATTGGGATTGAAAATGGACTCCAAAGTGATAAGTCCCTTGGGCAGCTTGTTAGTTCTCAGCTGTACCACTTGGTCACCATACTGCTGTTCCAATTTTTCCTGATTTTTAGCTGAGAACTCAGCTTCTTCTTGTAAGAAATGGATGATTTGCTGGTCATTCTCAAACACTTGCCAACTTACATTGTTATCCGGCACTGAAGGCCTCACAATCACATGGATGTTTGGCTGTACCTTGTCCTTTTGAATGCTTTCCACAATATCAAAGGCTGCCCTAACTGCACAAGCCTGTCAGCAGCTTGGTTTTCTTTTCTAGGAATGGATTTTATGCTAAAGCCCTCAAAATCTTCAATGAGGTCCCACACCCTGCTCTTGAGCACTTGAGTAGATTATTCTTGATAAAGATGCTGCCCCTTAACTTGGTTTACAATCAATTCACTGTCACCAAAGACTTGCAAGTTCTTTATTCCTCTCTTTATTGCCCAATGCATCCCTTGCACCAAGGCTTCATATTCAAGCAGTGTTATTGGAGCATGCAAACTGAAATCTAAAAGCTGAATAGTACTTTACTCCTCGAGGTGAAATAAGCATAGCTCCACCTCCCGCACCTTGTCTACTCCTTGATCCATCAAAAAATAGCTGCCATACCTCATTGTCATCCTTGTGGTTTGGCTTGGTGATGCTAGGAATGGGCTGATCTTCTTGATGTATGCAATAGACCCCTAGCTCAGATTCTTCTACTTCTTGATAAGGATCAAAAGCATGCACCTTGTTTTCCCATTCATCAAGAGTTAGATCCGGATGCTTCCAACCTTGGTGTCACCTTCATCAAGCTGCTTGGGTGATCTTCTTGATCAAATGCCAACAGCTTGGCATTGATCTGACTTGGAGTGTAGGGCTCAATGTGGAAGTTTGCAATAGGTTCAGACCTGATTGTAGCTTTGGTTCCATACCTCGTTCAACAAAGCATGTGTGACCAATCAGCAGACAAATATCCTCCAATCTTGGCTGTGAAATCTCTTGACAAACATAGGGCAAAGAGTGGTGGAAGGTCTATAACTGATACATCTTGTAAAACAACAACATTTGGACATGCATGCAAGGTAAGACTCAAGTTTCTAATCACCCCAACTATTGTTACTGCTGTCCCATCCAACTGCACTACCCCTTTGGATATGGTTTCATATTGAAGTCCTAGCTGATCAGCTATTTGCTTGGGCATCACTGAGCTACTTGCCCTGGAATCAATCATGCAATTGTGCACCAATTGGTTTCCAATGATTAATGAGACATAAAAAGGAGGGGGCTTCAACATTTTACCTTGTTGTCCTCCATGATTCCCTTCAGCCGGGCAAAGCATTTGTGAGCACCTTCTCTTGCATTTGACTTGCTGATTCAAGTTGGCCACCCTTCATGGCAGCTTGTAGCAAATCTCTCTGCCTCGGGATAGATAGGGATTCCCACATTGATATATTTACATTTGTCTTCTTCATCCGATCAATGATACTAAATGGTGATGAAGGATCTCTTTGTTGTCCCTTGGTTTGCATATTCATCCTTGCATGTGGGCAGCAACAACCGGTATTTGAGTTGGTCTAGAGCTGTTCTTGGCTGCCCTTGTGCATTTACAACTGATTTTGTTTGCCAACCATTTGTGGAGCCATAAAAGGTTGTGGATTGGTTGAGCTAATGGTTGTTCTTCACCCAAATTCCTTCTTTTTGACCTTGTGTTGGCTGCAACACCTTGAGAGACTATTTGATTTATGCCACAAAAATCCTCTCCCCCGCCAGCCACAAGTGTGGTGTCATTTGAGCTGATTGCTGGCTGAATGTTTCTTGTTGTTGGTTGTTTCCTTGACTCGCCTCACCCTCCACACCAAAGTAGTCGTCACCATTAATGCTTGATTCAAGGCACCGCTGAAGCACATAGATTGGTCAGTGAGGTTCATCGCATGGAAAACACCAATCATACTCCCGAGCAACGTTGTTTTGTGTTGGCACCAATGCCTTAGAGGCAGATATAGCATTTGGATTATAGGCTGAAATGGTCTCATCAAGGGCAGGAGGCCTTGCTTGATTTAGATTTGCAGCTGGATTGGGTGGTCTATGAGGTTGATATGGCTGCCTGTTAGGCTGAGCTTGAGGCTGGAAGGAAGGTCTAAAACTTTGGGCTTGTTGCCTCTTGAGAGTAACCAGCTCATTACCTAAATTTTGCAATTGCTTCATGACTTCTTGAAGCTCATTTGGGGCACTTGGAGATGAAGTAGAAGCTTCATTTGAACTCTGATTTCTAGGAGTGGGAGAAGGAGCCAAATTAGGTGCTTGATTAGTGTTTGGGCTCTCTAAACTTGGAAACAATGGCATGGGAGGTCTAGGGGCTAGTTTGCCAGCTTGGATCAAACAATTTTCAGCCCTAATGGCAATGCTATAAGCCATAGGGATAGTTATGCCTCCCATGGACTGAATCAACATAGAAATATCAGAATTTAGAGCTTTGAGATAGTAAAGAAAAGCACCTTCTGCTGTTGGCCTGACTGCCACTGGAATTCTCTCCCAAGTCCTTTGAAATCTGAAATTAAAATCACCACCGCTCATCGGGAGCTCTTTTTGATAGTTGTCACCTGCTCCAAAAGGGACAAGTTGTCTCCTTTTCCCCAAATCTACTCATGAAGGGCTATACATAGCTGATTCCAATTTTGAATAGAACCCGAGGCAAGACTCTAACCATCAAAAGCTTTCCTTTGAATGAAGATGCCAACAATTTGACAAAGAATCTTGCATCTCATTGATCTCATGGATTACACAAATGTTAGCAATATCCTTAACATGATCACCAGTGAGGTCCGATTTTCTCCAAAGAAGTATGGAATGTTCTTCAATGCTGCAATTGGATTGATTTTGTGCATTGAGAGCAAGTGGGTCTGCCGCCAAAGAAATTGACATAGGGGTTGTTTTGTGCCATTCTAATTGGTCTTAGAACCCTTGTTGATCGAATGAAAGGCCTACTGTGGAGGAGTTGAGAGAGTTCTGTTTGGTGGAGATGGAGACCTTGGATTCTCCTCCCACTTTGCCTTATTCTTGAGATAACTCACAGATATTCAAACAACACCTCTTCCTCTCCAGCTCTTTGACCTTGTGTTGATTCTTCTCATGAGTTTTCAGTGTCCGCACCGCCAAAACCAAATGATTCTTCCCTCGAGTCACCAGATGTGCAATTTATAGCTCTTTTTTAAGCAAGAAAATTGCAGCAGATGCACATCAACTTTGCTGCAATGAAAATGAGACCTCTAAGGTCCCACCGGCATGCCAAAACCGTTGTTGCAAATCAGCAAAGACACTCCGATGCAAATCAAGTTTCTAAGTTGATGTTTCAGCATCCAAAGGTGATTGCACAACATCAAACCTCTCTCCAAGTGTGGGACTTGTAAAATGAGAGAGGAATCTCCAGATTAGAGGTCGGTTCCTCAAACTCCTCTCGATCGATCTGTTATTTGCACAATTGCAGAGGTTCAATCCTAATCCTACTCTAAATTCCAAGGAGACAGAGATAGAAAGTGCAAAAATTGAAACTAAACTAATAGGTGATACACCAAAGGAGTGGTGAACACTTCTTGTTCATGAAAATTGACACAATTTCATAAATGCAACATGAAACATCATACACAAAGCCGATAAGATGCAATTAGAGGTCTCAAATGAAGCAAGACAATACAAACAAAGGACTAGAAAATTGATCACAGAGTCTGCACTATCAAAATCCTTGCATTTGCAACATCAAAGAGGCAAAAACCTGTTACAATCATGAAGAAGGTCTGATACTTGCAAAAATCACTTGTCAAGGTGAAAGAAGAAGCTTGCTATCCAAAAAAATGTTCAACCTCAAAAATGAGCCAAATCTGCTTTTACAATGCATGGGTCGAGCCTGTGAGAGAGAAAACATGTAAAAAATGTGGAAGCCATTCCCCATTGAATGAAGATGCATTAAAACAACATGGGCATCCTTACAGACCCATGCCCTGACATTTTTGGCCATGCTGAAGAAGAATGCGACCCATTTTGCATTAAAACTGGTCATTTGAAACGCATATTTCGCCATTACCACGTGCCGAGGTGTTTCTTGATTTTCTCTCCAAACTCAACCAAAATGCAAAATTGACCCTGAATCATGTAGATAATTTCACCAGCTTTCCATTGATATAAAGAACGTGAAAATCCGAGCTCGATCGAAAGATATGGCGATTTGAAAATTTAGGGCAAAAACAGCCAAAATCGGATCGGCGGCAAAAGTTTGAATTTTTACCCGCTTTGGTCTTTGGAAAATTTTTCAAATTTTCCCCGCGCTCCGCCACTCCAGTGCCACATGTGGCAGGCTTCCTATTGGCCGTGGCCTCCTAAGGGAAAATTTCCCCTAAAAATCAAAAACTCCGCCCACGAGCCATAACTTGAAAAATATGAGGAGTTAGGAGGAAAACTTTACCTTTCTCGGAAAGCCGAGAGAGAGCTCTATCCAATGGTGCCATTTTTAGAAATTTTGAGTGCCTAAAAATAAAAATGGAGACTCGAGGCACAAGAGAGGTAAGAACACAAGGAGTTAGCCACAAAATGAGCAGGGGGCACATTTTGGATAATAATACATTTCATACTGCACACTTCACACAAAATCACATATGACACAACAATTCCAAGTGACAGACATACACATGACACAACACACATGCATTTAATCACAATTAACACGCATACGCACATAATAATAACACATCACTTAATACACGCAACCACATCACACGACATCACGCACACACACCACACATATGTTTCACGCACAGCATAAGAGTCGCACACGCACACGCACACATGCACATGACACACGCACACGCACACGCACACACACACATATGTCAAACGCACACGCACATCTACATTTGACACACATATATGCACACGTGGTCACACGCAGCACACTATAAATACAAGTATCAACATTATCTCAACTCCGCACATTGACATGCAAACATTCAACACATGCAACATAATACACTCATCGCACATGCACAAAATACCACACGCACACACAATGCACAACACACATTTACACTTTGCATCAATTACACGATAACACACACATGTTATATAACAACGCACACCACTGTGCATACCAATTTATGGGTATTAATTATTGTTCTACATACATGCACACGCAAACAATTTCACAACTCACACACGCACACACACACACATACACACGCACATTATGCAGTTGTCACAATGCACACAACACGCATGACACATCCATTTTAGGCAGTTCTCATAACTTCCCACGCACACACCACACAAAAAG
>CM031234.1:1035009935-1035012435 GCA_018340775.1 Taxus wallichiana var. yunnanensis
ATTAATTATTGTTCTATATAATGAAGTTAAATAATTTCAGGTCAACTTCTATCCTTACACGCATACATGGTATGCACACGCACCCATTATGGTAGTTGTCACCTTTACTTAAGGTCATGTATGAATCCATTTTAGGGTAGTTCTCATAACTCCCTATTCATCTGTTTTCCTACCAAAAACGCATTTCAACAAGCTTATAAGTCAAAGTATAGGATAAATTTATAATTTCATATTTCAAGCATTGCACAATTCATATGCACAGGGCCATCACATGTCAATCAAACTTGAAGAATGTACACATTCATGAGAGTTCGATGTATCTAATATTACTTTAACATGATTCAAGATCCAAGTAGTGCCTCAAACTTAAGCCATATAATTATCCACACAAGCTAACGTCTTAAGTGCTTACCGTATTCAAAAAGATCACAAAAACAAACCCCATTAACACATGCTTCAGGAGCGTTCCCATCTAAAAAAAAATAAGCTCATAGTAATAATAATAACAGAGGGCCTGGTGAGGGGTTTTCAATAATCCCCAAGGTAAACGGTAATCAAAAGAGTCAGATGGTATCTAGAAAGACCAGTAAAACTAGTACGACTCCCAAATAGAAGCCCCAATCCTAATGGGGGTTTATATTATTATCAATCAATCACATTAAAAGACAAACACATGCACATTTCGAGAAAATTTCCCGTTTTCAAGCCATGTTCTACATAATAAAAACAATACAAGAAATATTCTAAAACTCATTCACACACCACAATATTTTCTACAGAGACCACTGTTCACAGGATAAAACATGGCAAAAAGATAAACCAACTTTATAAGATCGATAAGCAAGAATCACTGGAGAGAGATTTCTTCTTGTCAAAAAGGTAATTAAGATAAACTGTAAAGGGGGAGAGAGATCAGCTCATGCAATTATGATTATAAGTCATCCGAAACCCATCTCTACAGAATTCAAACAAAAATTGCAGAGATTGATTTACCCAAATACTAAAGGGAATAAATTATTAAGAGAGAGGGTTAGGGCTTATCATGCCTTTAATGCGCTTCCCAAGACAAGGACACGCTAAAACAGCCCTACAACAGCAACCCAAGCCTAATTCCATTTTCTTCAAGCTTGTTGGGTGCCCAAACATCAATCATCTCCATGACACAGGCAGGAGTTCACGGCCAGGGTAGGTGGTCTGAAAACTTGTCAACATCCTCCCAACACGTGTCAAAAGGGAAAGTTACAGCGGAACATGGACATCCATCCAGCACAATGGAAAATCGAATCTTTGTTTTGTATGGTGTGGAAGCACCCACGAGGAAGCAAACATTTGACAAACTGCCTCAAAGAGATGTGGTCTCACTGCATTTCCACATAGCAGGGTAAGAAGGGAAGGATGTCCAACAAGGAACCAACAGTGTCGACAGCATCACACACACACGCACACAAAGCAAGTTTCCACGCCCACTCACTCAATAAGAAACGCACACTGCAAGAGCCTTGATAAAAAAACCAATCCATGTGACCACATAAAGCAAATATTCCTTCACCACACAAACCCACGTGGCCAAGGCAGAATAAAGTAGGCAGACCATGAAAGACAGAAGAAAACCCATCAAAAAAGAGACCTCCATCTGCAATCCCATACGGCCAGCAACAAAGAAAGAGCAGGTACAAGACAAACACAAAAATTTAATAATAATCCTCTTGGAAGGTAAGCGGCTAGCAAGAAGAAGGAAAGGATTTCTTTTCCCCAAGAAAAATGTGCCAGCAAAGGAATTTCCCATACGCATGGAAGAAGGAGAATAAAGTAAACCATGGTGAAGGATAGCATTTCCAACCACTCCCAAACTCCCTCACGCAAAGACAGAAAACATTAATGGCCATTACGGTCTGTAGGTTGGTGGTTGGGTGAATTCACGCTTCCATCAACATGAATTAAAGCCTGCGTATGGATGCCTGAAAAGGCTTAGTAAATTCAAATAAAGCAATAGTGCACATGCACACACACACGCACGGCACACACACGCCACACGCACACCTACACATGCACACACACACACACCTCGCACACGCATAGGCACATGTACATGTAGAAGCAAACGCATAGGCACACGCACAAGCACACACATACTGTACGTATGCATGCCTACACACGCATACACACGCACACACACACATAGGGACACACACACGCACGCACGCACACACACGTCACACACACGCGCACGCACACACGCATGCACACACACACGCACACGCACACGCACACACACACACACGCACACACACATGCACACACACGCACACGCACACACACACTCACACGCACACCTACAAACGCACACACACACGCACACCTACAAACGCACCCGCACACACACACACGCACACGCACACGCACACGCACACGCACACGCACACGCACACGCACACGCACACGCACATGCACAGCACACGCACACGCACACACACACATGCGCACATGTACATGTACATGT
>CM031234.1:1035017435-1035037435 GCA_018340775.1 Taxus wallichiana var. yunnanensis
ATAAACTTAATAAGTTTAACCTATTAAACTTAACCAAGTTTTCCACAACTGTAAACAAATTCAAAATTCCATCTTATTAGACGTCATTTAAACAAGGTCTAATTTTAAATGAATTTATTCATTTATCCTCCTTAACCTTACATAGTTAAGGTCTGTTAACAATAGATATGTTTTCCCATATCCTTATTTTCCAAATTTTTAAACATTCAAGGCTATTAACGGAGTCCGAATATAAGGTTCGGCTGCTCCTAAGTTAATTGATATTCCTTAGCTTTCAAGCTAATCCCGAATACCTTTCAATTTAAGAGATCATGTTTACCTAAATCCTTTTTAATGTCAATTTAAAATTCATCTTAACCCAAGTATGAACTAACTGCACATTTCAACGTAAAAGTTACATTTAGGTAAAGAATAGATGTTATTTCCTTTTAAATTCATCCATTAACATTTGAACAATTCCAAGTCAAGGAATAATGTTATATTCTCAAACTTATTCAACAATATCAAACTGATACAGTTATTGAAAATATCACACTTTTACTTGTATTCATCCATCAGATTTACAATCTATACAATTGCCAGTCCAAACGACTGGACTTATTTATATCAAACAACCTTACAACTCATAAAGATAGAAGAATGTAATTTCTTCCTTTCTCATTTCCTCGTAGAGGAGTAATAGTTATCAATTACAATCCATCTTCAGTCAATCAAAAGAAGTATCAGAAAACAACCATGTCTTCGTTTATACTCAAGTTCCATCTGCAAAATTACTTGCACGGGTCAGTTCATTGAACTGAGCATATTAAGCACTTGTCATTAAAATGAAGTGCTTTTAATTAACTGTCTCAATAAAAGAACCCTGCTTTTATGAAACGTTAATATGAACATCATTCCAGAATTAAATACCAAAAAGGATGAACAACATATCAACTTAATCATCTAATTACCATCCCAATCGGTCAAAGGATTACTGTCCTCTTTCCGAATACTTATAACAAGAAGTAATTTCCTTCAAACATTTCCAGATTACAAACATCCGTAAGAACTGAAAATACAATTATGCAACTGTTGTTCTAACATAATGCTATCAATTCCTTTCCCCTACATTAGTTAGAGGAAGATTCACAATTAGATTTTAAATAAAACTTCCAGCAGAACCATTTTCCTTTCCTTTCATACAACTTGTCTAATCTCAAACAATCAAACGCTGAAGAGAAAAGTAAACAGCAATTTAAATACAAATGCTTAACCCAAGCAGTATGAAATTCGTTCCATAACAATTATAGATTTCTAACTGTATGAGAGAAAATGATCATTAATTCAATTATCCATTCACACTCTCTTTCCTTTCCTCATAACTGTACTAGAAATTTTAATTCAAACGTGATATCAATCAATGATAACAGTCCAAAGAGAAATGAACGAAAATCAATAATCGAATAAAAGGAGGATCATATTACCTCTTCCTACTGTCTAACCGGATATTCACTAGTTAGAACAGACCTGATCCACTAGTGTGTTTCCTTCTGAATAAATATATTTCAGTATTCAAAACCCACTATCTACCTTTCCAGAAAGTTGACCAGAATTCATTGCAACTGGTCCGTAAGCATTAGTACCAAAAGAACCTCAAAATGCAATCATTTCCTTTCATATATTTCTCTCAACGGACTTTCTCATCCAGATATAAACAAGCAAGAATGTACAACTAGTTTTATAACCAAAATGTTTCACCAAAATGAACATTTCAGCTAGGCCTGAACAAGCAAGAATGTACAGCTAGCTACGAAATCATGATTCTTATCATAATAGTAAAAGGAATCATTTTTCAAACATTTAAAGTAAGAATTCCACTTCAGTTCAGTCTTGATGAAACAACAAAGAGTTTAGATTGCGAATTGGATATATACTTTTATATATATATAAAAATACGTGTTTGCTAAAAACAGTCATACCCAGCTTAGTCTGAAACGAGTAAATGTACGGCAAACATATTACCATCATTTAGCTGAAATAAGTGAGAAACCCCCCTTTTTTTTACAAGAACAAGAATCTATTCAAGTTCAGTTCCAGCCGATTACATTGAAGGAGTTCGAATAAACATCTCTGTTACTTATATATCTATATACTTTTCAAAAGATTTAAGAAAGATATCAATACATTTTACTCACTCCTCAAATATTCAAGTTCAGTTCATAAACAATTTATTTTCTCCAAAAACCCAGTCACGGTCTTCATTTCACAAGAAAATATTAAAACATTTTTAACCAGCAAGGGTAAGACGATGAAATGAATTCCCTGTCCCAGGTAAAATCGTAATCAATGCAATGTAAAGCAACTAGGAGAAATAACTCACACAACAGTTCATCAACATTATCACGATTTTGTTTCCCCAAATCGTTTTCACGCACAGAACTCATAAAACAATACTCGTATAGCTAATACATTCATCAAATCGAACCCATATTGGGTAATAGAAATGATTACACAATACTATCCATGCAGACTCATACAACAAGAACAGATTCATTTCATTTACCCATTTTGCAAGAAATATTCAAGTCGCATACAGCAAAGAAAATGACTCAACCCAAAATCACTTCAACATAACAGCAAAATCGAATAACCAAAACCCCCCCTCATAAGAGCAGGGTTGTTTTAATGAGATGATTAAGCAAAAGCAAACGGTTTAAGGAGAAGGGCTCAACATGCCTGTAATTTTTCTTGAAGCTCGAAGAAAACCACGCCCACAGGAGCTATTCTTCTCCACGGCGACAACAGTAAAGCTTTCCAAACAGTCCCCTAACTTCCACAGGCTCCAAAAATAGCCTAGCTTCTCCAAGAACAGAGGTAATAACCAAAAATAACAGCAGGTTTGACAGAACCATGGAAGAACAAAATGCAGAGCAACTAAAATCCGATTGCACACAATAACAAACAAATTTCCTTTTTCCTCTTTCCAAGGCGAGCTGGTCGCTAAGACCAAGGTCATTGAATGCATTGAATGCAGTGCTTTTTCCTCATTCCTCACGCCACCGCCGACTCAGGTTGGTGAGTTTCCTTTTTCAAATTTTGCATGTAATTCCTTTTTAGCCACTTAGCTAGTTGGATGCCTCCAACTTTTTCTTGTTCCCGCCAAACTTGGCGCTGAAACTTGTAAGGACATTATTTATTGTCCTAATTAATTTCCAACCTTCCCTCCTTATCCTTTCCATCCACATGGGTCTATGCATCCCCTTCCTTAGGTTAGGATTAGTTTAGGATTTACATCTATTTTCACCCTTATAAAATCTAAAATCCATATAGGATAGTAGTTAGGATATTAGATAAAACTTAGGGGTAGGTTAGGGTTTAATCCCCTATTATTTAATTAATTAGTTTCCAATCAAGTCCTTCCGACTGACATTCATATTCAACACTATGCAGGACGTTTCATCCCATGTTCCACATACCTGAGCCACCCGCATCCAGGCCTTTATCACCTTACGTGGTCTAGCATTACAACGGTGTGCGGTTCGAGAATCGAACCTTTTTCATTGGCATCTACGTACCAGATATTTATACCTGAAATCAGGTGCTGCAACATTTATATCAACCTTCAGTCTGGTTTAAAAGTAAATCTACAAAGCGATCACAAGAAGGTCACAGCATACGACAAATCTGTTGTCACATCAGCAATCACACAAGCAATAATAACTTCTGTCCCAAGTATCAAGTTACAGCAACAAGGGTCCAGATCAGCAACACATTCCTCTAAGATCAAAAGATGTGTCTTAACATATTTATTTTCATTTCTGCAGTTACAACATCATGAAAGGTAATTACCACGATAACTTACAAAAATCAAGGTGTTACACACATGCACGCAAATGCACACATGCACACAAACATGCATGCATACACGCACACATTCACGCATGCACACATACACTTGCACATGCACACGCACATGCACACGCACACGCACATGCACACGCACACACACATGCACACACACACGCACATGCATGCACACACACACAAACACACGCACACGCACACACACATGCACATGCACACGCATGCTCACACGTCGCACATGCACACACACACACACATGCACACGCATCGGCATGCACACAATCACAAGCACACCTACACACGCACACACACACGCACATGCACATGCACACGCACACGCACACGCGTATGCTTGCACTTGCACATGCACATGCACACGCAGACGCGCACCTACACACGCACACGCACATGTACATGTACACGCAAATGCACAGCCGATGAACATGCACATACACATGCGCACTCAACATGCACATGCACACACACACGTACATACAAACACACATGCACATGCACACACACACGCACACATGCACACACACTCACACACGCACACTTGCACATGCACACGCACACGCACACGTACACGCACGCGCACACGTACACATATGCACACACACACACACACACACACACACACACGCGCGTATGCGTGCACACGCACATACACACACATAGACACACGCATGCGCACACACACACGTACGTGCACATGCACACGCACATGCACATGCACACAAATGGGCACGCACATGCTCACATGCACAGTCACATGCACACCTACACACGCACACGCACATGCACACGCACACGCGCACCTGCACATGCCCATGCACACGCACACGTACACACACGAGACACACTCACACTAGCACACACACATGCATGCGCACCTACACATGCACACGCACACGCACATGCACATGCACATGCATGGGCTCGCACACGCTTACACACACGCTCACACACACACCTACACATGCACACGCACACACAAGCACGCACATGCACACCTACACACGCACACGCACATGTACATGAACACGAACATGCACACGCACAGGCACACACAGACGCACTCACACTAGCACGCACACACGCATGTGCACACGCAAATGGACACGCACGCACACCTGCACACGCACACACACATGCACATACACACGCAAATGCAATCTCACACGCACGCCACATGCGCACTCCGCACACACACACGACACGCATACACACACGCACGCATACACGCACACGCACACGCACATGCACAAACACACGTACATGTACACGAACATGCACATGCACACGCATACTCACACAAACACAATCACACTAGCACGCACACATGCACACGCACATGCAAATGGACACACACGCGCACCTACACATGCACATGCACATGCACACGCACATGCACACGCACACGCATGCGCATGCACATGCACGCTCAAACATGCAACTTTACACACACACGCACACACACACACACACACACACACACACACGCACACGCACACACACACGTACATGGACACGAACATGAACACGCACACGCACGCACACACACACACATGCACTCACACTAGCACGCACAAATGCACGCGCACACGCAAAGGGACACGCACGCTATAATGCCTTGATTTTTGTAAGTTATCATGGTAATTACCTTTCATGATGTTGTAACTGACAAAATGAAGATAAATATGTTAAGACACATCTTTTGATCTTAGAGGAATGTGTTGCTGATCTGGACCCTTGTTTGTTGTAACTTGATACTTGGGACAGAAGTTATTATTGCTTGTGTGATTGCTAATGAGACAACAGACTTTTCATATGCTTGATGAACTCTATTCGCTGATTGACAGCACACCTTGAATCAATTCCATTGATCCAAGGTATGTTGTGGCCTTCTTATGATCGCTTTGTCGATTTACTTTTAAACTAGACTGAAGGTTGATATAAATGTTCACAGCAAGACCCTCGATTTCGGTATGAATATTTGATACATAGATACCAATGAAAAAGGTTTAATTCTCGAACCACACACCATTGTAACGCTAGACAACGTAAGACGATAAGGGCCTGGATGCAAGTGGCACAAGTATGTGGAACTTAGGACGAAATGTCCTACTTAATGTTGAATATGACTGTCAGGCGGAAAGACTTGATATGGAAACTAGTTAATTAAATATTAGGGGATTAAACCCTAACCTACCCCTAAGTTTTATCTTATACCCTAACTACTATCCTATATGGATTTTAGATTTCATAAGGGAGAAAATAGATATAAATTCCATTAACCTATGAACTAGGCGAATGACCTAGATATGGACTATTAAAATCCTAGACTAATCCTAACCTAAGGAAGGGGACGCATAGACCCATGTGGATGGAAAGAATAAGGGGGGAAGGTAGGAAATTTAATGGGACAGTAAATGAAGCCCTTACATGTACAGCGCCAAGTTTGGTGGGAATAAAGAAAAGTTGGAGGCGTCCAACTAGCTTAGAAACTAAATGGAATTTATATGCGAATTTGAAAATTGGAAACTCACCAACTTTGAGTCGGCGGTGGCATGAGGAATGAGGAAAGGCAAGTGCATTCAATGCATTAATTATCTTAGACTTAGCGACTACTTCTAGCCTTGGAAAGTGGATAGAGGAAAAAGGAAAATTGTTTGTTTCTTTGTGCATTTGGATTTTAGTTGCTCTGTATTTTGTTTCTCCTGGTTTTGTCAAACCAGTTTGTGTTTTGATTATTATCTCTGTTCTTTGGAAAAACAAAGGCTATTCTTGAGCTGTGGAAGTTAGTGATCTGGTTGGAAAGCTTTGGCCGAGGATGTCGTGGACAAAAACAACTCCATTGGGCACGCTTTTCTTGAGCCATAAGAAAAATTAACAGGCATGTTAAGCCCTTCTCCTTAAACCGCTTGCTTTTGCTTAATAGTCTCATTAAAAACCCTTCTCTTATGAAGGGGTTTTGGTTATTTGATTTGGCATGTTATGTTGAGATGATTTCGAGTTGAGTCGTTTTCTTTTGTTGTACACGGCTTGAGCATTCTTTGCATAATGATTAAGTTGAATACACTTGTCCTTCTTTGTGTGGTTCGTTTTAGCAGTGTTGGGTATTTGCTTTATTACCATTTTGGGTTGTGCTAATAAATACATTAGCTAAATCATTATCACTTCGAGTTACGAGCATTCTTGTGAAAATGAAAAGATGAGATGATTTGTATGTCTGTTGAAACTGTCCTTAAAAGAATGAACATGACTTGGGTATTCTCGGGTGTTTGAAGAAAATGATTGTTCTTCTTATTGAAATCATTAATGAATTATGTTTTCTCTTTGCTGCTTCGAAATCTGAAGGTAATGGGAAAGAGGATTTTATTGTGCATTTTGGATGTGGTTTGATCTTCTAGTCTGAACTATCATCATGAAAATGAACATGGCTTAGTGTTCTGTGCAAATGAATGAAACAAATGAGATTTGGCTTGTTGTTGAGATTGTTTGACTGTACCTTGCTTGTGCATCTATTACCCTATGCGGGTTTGCATTGATAAAGGCATTGTTATGCGAATATATATACTTTTAAGGATTGTGGACCTTTCATCGTTTTCATTAAGAACAGAATATGAATGGAATTATTCTTTGTTGTTGGAAAGTGAAAACTCTCATTATTAGGATGAAAGTGTGACTAGTTGTAGTCACTGTACACTCTTACATGTTATAAATACGTGAATGTCGTAGAGAGTGAAATTTTTAAAAGGAAATGATTGTGTTATAGGTCCTTTTAGTACTAATGTTTATAGGCCATTCAAATGATGAACTCCGGTCAAATTTTTGGAAAGGTAATAGTAGTTTTCAATTACTGAATATACTACTCTGAATGAATTATAATATTAGAATATGTCTGATCTAAATAAGAGGTATTTGGATAGACAGTAAGAAGAGGTGATATGATCTTTCTCCCTTATATTCGATTATTGATTTTCATTTATTTCTCTTTGGATCAATTATCATTGATTGATATCACGTTTGGATTAAAAACTTCTAAATGTACAATATGAGGAAAAGAAAGATGGTGAAATGATAATTTGAATTAATGATCATTTTTCTTTCATACGATTGGAAATCTATAATTGTTATGGAACGAATTTCGTACTGCTTGGGTTAAGCATTGGTATTTAATTGTTGTTTGCTTGTTCTCTTCAGCGTTTGATTGCTTGAAATCAGATGAGTTGTATGAAGGAAGGGACAATAATTCGGTTTAGATTTTAGTTAAGATCTATCTTTTGAATTCACAACTATTGTAAGAGAATGGAATTGATAGCATTTATGTTAGAACAACAATTGCATAGTTGTGTTTTTAGTTCTTACAGATGTTTGTAATCTGGAACTGTTGAAGGAAATTATTGTTGTTGTAAATCAGCAGCACCCCTGGATGCAAATCAAGGTTCTAAATGATGTTTAGAGCATCCAGTGTGATTGCACAACATGGAAACCTCTCTCCAAGTGTGGGACTTTTGAAAATGAGAGAGGAATCTCCAGAATAGAGGCTGGTTCCTCAAACTCCTCTGATTTAGATCTATATTTTGCACAACTACAGAGGTTTTAATCCTAATTCTACCCTAGATTGTAAGGAGACAGGGATAAAAATGCAAAAATGAAACTAAACTAAAGATGGTGATGCACCAAAAGGAGTGGTGAAACATTTTTGCCATGTAAATAGACACAAATTCATGAAATGCAACAAGGGAAAACATACACAAGCTGATAGATGTAATTAGAGGTCTTAAAATGAAGTAAAACAATACAAACAGAGGACTGAAAGCATTCACAGAGTTTGCACTGTCAATTCCATGTAAAAATCTCTTGCATTCCACCATCAAAGAGGTATAAACCTGTTACAAACTGTGAAAAAGGTCTGATTCTTACAACTATCACTTGCTGGAGGTGAAAGAAGAAGTTTTCAATGCCAAAAAGTGTTCAACCATCAAGAAATGAGCCAAATCTGCTTTTACAATGCATGGGTCGAGCCCAAGAGAGAGAAAACATAAAAACATGGGAGCCCATTCCTCATTGATGGAAAATGCATTAAAACAACATGGAGGACCTTACAAACCCATACCCTATCATTTTTGACCATGTTGGAGAAGAATGCGACCCATTTTGTATTAAATTTGGTTGTTGAAATGTCATTTCTGGCCATGGACACGTACTCAGAACTATTTTTGAATTTTATCTTTCCAAACTAAACCAAAATTAGAAATTGACCATGGAAGCATGTATATAATTTTAACAATCTTTCAATGATATAAAAACGTGAAAATCGAGCTCGATCAAAAGATATGATCGCTTTGAAGATTTAGGCAAAACGCCCAAAAACGGATCGGCGGGAAATTTTTTCAAATTTTACCTCTTTTTTGTCTTTGGAAAATTTTTCAAAAATTCCCCACACTCCGCTGGTCGGATGCCACGTGGCAAGCTTTGATTCATTCTGGAATTCTCTCTCCTTCACCTCCCGCGGGTTTTCCTTTGAAATTTTGACATTTTTAGACTTTGGAAAAAATTTCATTTTTCCCCCGCGCCCCGCCCACCGGGACATGTGTCGGCTTTTGAATGGCTGACAGGGGGCACGGGCCCTTCTTTCACTTTTTAGTTTTGGCTAAAAACTTTTGCAAAATTTTCAAAAACCACCCCGAGCTCCGAATCTACCTTCCCCTTAGGACACGTGTCCTAATTTTACTCGTTGCGGGCTCTCCGTTTCATTCTTCCACTTTGGAAAATTTGGCAAATACTTAGCAAATTTTTTCATTCCGCCCCCTTGTGACACGTGTCACAACCTGATTGGTCCGCGGGCCCCACAGGAAAAAATTTCCATTTGAACCTTCATCTAAAATACTTGGAAAAAATTCAAATTTGCCTCCGACCCCCGAACTCCTCTGCCACGTGGCAGCTTCCTATTGGTTGCAGGCCTCAAATGGGAAAATTTTCCACAAAAACTCTGCCGAGCCATAACTTGAAAAATATAAGGAGTTAGGAGGCAAACTTTACCTTTCTGGAAAGCTGAGAGAGAGCTCTATCTGATGGTGCCATTTCCAAAAAGCCTTGAGTGCCTAAAAATCAAAAAATGTAGACTGAGGCACAAGAGAGGCAAGAACACAAGGAGTTAGCCACAAAAATGAGTGAGGCACCATTTTGGATAACAATTTTGGTGACTCAGAGGGGTCATCTGCCTACTAGATGAAAATACCAGTTGCCTGAAGCAGTCCATTGGGCATGGAGTCATCAAATATTCTATTTAGAACCTCAACTGACTTAGAATGTGCAAGGAGGAAGATGGAATATCACCTGATGGAAGCAAGGACTGCAAAACATCTCCATGGACAAAGCAAGTGTGCCAAAGCACTTAGGGAAAACAAAACTAACCTACAATAAAACAATGTGCACAAGCACTTGGAGGAATGAAAATCTAAACTAATATTTACAAGGTGGTAAATTTCCTCTAGAATCAACGCTTGAGATAGATTCCATTGATCGAATCTGCAGTTCTTCACCATTCCAATGAGGCCAATTGAAAGCATTGTTGTTTCTTGCACTTCGTGACCATGTATGGGCCACTCCAAATGGCATCAAATTTTGAATGCCTTCCGGTTTTGCTCTATCCACATCCCATTTCAACACTAGATCTCCAACTTGAAAAGATCTATCCTTGGCCTTCCTATCAAAGGTCTTTTTGATCAAAGCTTGATCCTTTTCCATTGCTTGGGATGCCTGATTTCTGACCTCCTACAGCTCCATCAACTCTGCATATCTCACCTCCATGGGCTCAAACTCTAGCAACTCTAATTGCTTCATGAGTTCCAATGTTGGCAACTCAAGTGACATGGGCAAGATTGCCTCTCTTCCATAGACAAGTTTAAATGGAGAGTTACCTGTGGATCTCTTGGGAGTTATCCTATCAGCCCATAAGGCTGATTTCAGTTTGGTATGCCAAGACCTCTGATTCTCATCAAGAGTCCTCCTAATGATCCTCAAAAAGTTCTTGTTTGTAGACTCGGCCTGGCCATTACCTTGAGGGTAATAGTTTGATGAAGTGCTTAGGTAGATCCCATTCTTGACAGCCCACTTAGTCACCTTGGATCCAATGAATGCCAATGCATTATCTGAGATTATTGTAGTAGGTATACCAAATCTGGTTGTTATCCCCTCATAAAAGTCTAAGATGTTGGACTCATTTGCTTCTTTGAGTGCTACTGCTTCAGTCCATTTGGTGAAGTAGTCCGTGGCTATCAAAATCCATTTGTTCCCTTGACTTGAATTGGGATTAATGACTCCAATGAAGTCCAAACCCCATTGCATGAATGGCTGGTCAATTGAGATTGGATGCAATGGAAGGGCAGCAAGCCTCTCTTTTCCTATGAAGAATGCACAATTCTTACACCTCTTAATCCATGCATAGTAATCACTGAAAATTTTAGGCCAATAATAACCAGCCTTCATGATTTTTAGAGCTGTCACTCTTGGTGCAAAATGACCACCAGTGGTGCACCATGGAATTCTTCCAACACCCTATGAATCTGATTTGTGCTAATACATCTCAAAGAAAGACTCCATTCACATCTTTCTTGAACAAAACTCCATCAACAATGGCATATGGGACAACCTGCAATCTGAAGTGTCTTCTTTGGGTCTTGTTCATCTCCGGAGGGCATAGGCCTATGCTTAGGAAGTGCATTATACCTTGGGTCCAGCAAGGAGTGGGGGCAACATTGTTTTCTTCTTGAGTGCCACATGGCTCATGGCTGTCTTGAACTATCAAAACAGCCTCTCCTTCATTGCATGCTTCTTTTTGCTTCCCCAAAACTAGCTGCTCACACAATCCTTTTCCTCTTACTAGCTTGGTGATTTTGATCTCAATTTCATACTCCATGACATGGGTGATCCAACCTGCCCTTTTCTCATTCAAATCTTTGTTGAGGAGGAAGTCCTTAACCCCAGCATGTGAGACCAGCAACTGGACCTTGTTGTTTGAGACTAAATGCTTGAATTTCTTAAAGCTTCGATTACTGCCAGCACATGCTTCTCAATAAAAAATACCTCACCTCATAGTCATCTAGGCTCTGGGTCAAGAAAGCAATTGGCTGCTCATCATTATCCTTGTTCTGTTGTCCACTGGCAAAGCCATGCTATTCTTTAACATTTTGGAAATGATAGTGATAGGCCATGCTCTTTGACAAGGGCTGTAAAATCGGGACAAACCTCCGAACAAAGTTTATCCTCCCAAGAAACTCAAGGGCTTTCTTGTGGCTTGCAATGGTAGTGCTCTTATGGCTTCAAATCTCTCTCGGATCAATTACTAATCCTTCTTTGGAGACAATATGGCTAAGGAGCTTTCCTTCATGTGCAAGAAAGATACACTTCTTAGGATTCAAAGACACTCCAAATTTCCTACACCTCGTGAAAACTTGTCTCAAATGAGAGAGGTGGTCTCGCAGCATTTTGGAAAAAACAGTGATATCATTAAGGTAAATCAGCACCACGTTGTTAATCAAACCTTTCAACGCATTGTCCATTGCTCTTTGGAAGGTAGCACCAGCGTTGGACAGCCCAAATGACATCTTCCTATATGCAAAAGTCCCCATTTGGTTGTGAAGGTTGTCTTGAACTGGTCTTCTTCCTTCACCATAATCTGATCAGATTGTAGCTGAGTAGCCATCAAGTAGTGAAAACCTCTCGAGAGCCAGCCACAACTTGCAAGATTTGCTCCATAGAAGGGAGTGGGTAATGGTCCTTGAGAGATGCTCTATTCAAGTCTCTCAAGTCAACACACAATCTGATCTCTCCACTCTTCTTTCGATCGGAACCAAGTTGGAAAACCAACTAGAATGCTTGATTGGGAATATGATTCTTGACTCAATCAGCTTGTCCAATTCTTTCCTCATGAGAGGCTCCATGTGTGGATTGACTAGTCTTTGTTTCTACCTGACAGATTAGTATTTGGATCCAATTCAATGGTATGTTGAGCTAAGTTGGGATTGAAACCTTTCAAATCTTCATAGCTCCATGCAAACACATCAGGAACTCTTAACACATCAATTGTGTATTTAACTCATACCTTTCTTGATCAGTTGTCATCTTTCCAATTTGCAATGGTTTGTTCTCTTCTACCAAGATGGATACTGAATCCTCTCTCTTAACCTGAATGTTTGCTTTCTCCTTTCTAAACTAATCATTGGGATTAAAAATGGACTCCAAAGTGATAAGTCCCTTGGGCAGCTTGTTAGTTCTCAGCTGTACCACTTGGTCACCATACTCATTGTTCCAATTTTTCTTGATTCTTAGCTGAGAACTCGGCTTCTTCTTGCAAGAAATGAATGATTTGTTGGTCATTCTCAAACACTTGCCAACTGACATTGTTATCCGGCACTGAAGGCCTCACAATCACGTGGATGTTTGGTTGTACCTTGTCTTGTTGAATGCTTTCCACAATGTCAAAGGCTGCCCCTACTACTGCAAGCCTATCAACAGCTTGATTCTCTTTCCTAGGAATGGATTTGATGCCAAAACCCTCAAAATCTTCCATGAGGTCCCACACCCTGTTCTTGTAGCACCTGAGTAGATCATTCTTGGCAGCATGTTGTCCCTTGACCTGATTTACAATCAATTCACTATCACCAAAGACTTGTAAGTTCTTTATTTTCTTCTTGATTGCCTAATGCATCCCTTGCACCAAGGCTTCATATTCAGCAGTGTTATTGGAGCATGCAAACTGAAATCTAAAAGCTGAATAGTACCTTACTCCTTGAGGTGAAACAAGCATGGCTCCACCTCCTACACCTTGTCTACTTCTTGATCCATCAAAAAATAGCTACCATACCTCATTGTCATCCTTGTGGTTTGGTTTGGTGATGTTAGGAATAGGCTGATTTTCTTCATGTATACAATAGACCCCTAGCTTAGATTCTTCTACTTCTTGATAAGGATCAAAAACATGTACCTTGTTTGCCCATTCATCAAGAGTTAGATCCGGGATGCTCCCAACCTTGGTGTCAGCTTCATCGGTGCTTGGGTGGTCTTCTTGATCAAATGCTGAACAATTGGCGTTGATCTGACTTGGAGTGTAAGGCTCAATGTGGAAGTTTGCAATAGGTTCAGACCTGATTGTAGCCTTAGTTCCATACCTCATTCTAAATAGCATGTGTGACCAATCAGCAGACAAATATCCCCAATCTTGGCTGTGAAGTCCCTTGACAAGCATAGGGAAAAGAGTGGTGGAAGGTCTATATGACGATACATCTTGTGAAACAACAACATTTGGACATGCATGAAAGTAAGACTCAAGTTTCTAATCACCCCAACTATTGTTCTACCGCTGTCCCATCCAAATTTGCACTACCCCTTTGGATATGGTTTCATACTAGAGCCCTAGCCGATCAGCTATTTGTTTAGGCATCACCGAGCTACTTGCCCCGATTCTATCATGCAATTGTGCACTAACTGATTTCCAATGATTAATGAAACATAGAAAGGAGGGGCTTCAACATTTTACCTTGCTTGTCCTCCATGATTTCCCTCAGTTTGGGCAACATTTGTGAGCACTTTCTCTTGCATCTGAACTTGCTGATTCAAGTTGGCCAGTCCTTCATGGCAGCTTGTAACAAGTCTCTTTAGCCTGGGATAGATAGGGATTCCCACATTGATATATTAACATTTGTCTTCTTCATATGATCAATGATACTGAATGGTGATGAAGGATCTCTTTGCTGTCCCTTTGTTTGCACATTCACTCCTTGCATGTGGGCAGCAACAACTGGTATTTGAGTTGGCCTAGGAGCTGTTCTTGGTTGTCCTTGTGTATTTACAACTGGATTTTGTTTGCCAACCATTTGTGGAGCCATAGAGGGTTGGAGATTAGTTGGAGCTAATGGCTGTTCTTCACCCAAATTCCTTCTTTTTGACCTTGTGTTGTCTGCCACACCTTCGAGAGACTACGTTTGATTCATTCCACAAAAATCCTTTGCTTGCCAATTTACCAACGTGGTGTCATTTGGGGCTGATTGTTGTTGGAATGTTTCTTGTTGTTGGCTATTCCTTGACTGCCCTCACCCTCCACACCAGATAATTGTCACCATTAATGCTTGGTTCAAAGCACCATTGAAGCACATGGATTGGTTATGAGGTTCATTGCATGGAAAACACCAATCATACTCTTTGAGCAATGTTGTTTTGTGTTGGCACCAATGCCTTAGAGGCATATGGCATTTGGATTATAGGGCTGAAATGGTCTATTGGCAGGAGGCCTTGTTTGATTCATATTTGTAGCTGGATTAGGTGGTCTTTGTGGTTGGTATGGCTGCCTGTTAGGCTGAGCTTGGGGCTGGTAAGAAGGTCTAAAACCTTTGGGCTTGTTGCCTCTTGAGAGTAACCAACTCATTGTCTAGGTTTTTGCAGTTGCTTCATGAATTCTTGAAGCTCATTTGGGGCACTTGGAGATGAAGTAGAAGCTTCATTTGAACTCTGATTTCTAGGAGTGGGAGAAGGAGCCAAATTAGGTGCTTGATTGGTATTTGGACTCTCTAAACTTAGAAACAATGGCATGGGAGGTCTAGGGGCTAGTTTTCTAGCTTGGATCAAACAATTTTCAGCCCTAATGGCAATGCTATAAGCCATAGGGATAGTTATGCCTCCCATGGATTGAATCAACATAGAAATATTAGAATTTAGAGCTTTGAGATAATAGAGAAAAGCACCTTCTGTTGTTGGCCTGACTGCCACTGGAATTCTCTCCCAAGTCTTTTGAAATCTGAAGTTGAAATCGGTCAGCTGTTCATTGGGAGCTCTCTTGATGGTTGTCAGCTGCTCCAAAAGAGACAAGTTGTCTCCCTTCTCTTTAAATTGCTTATGAAGTGTTATACACAATGATTCCAATTTGTGATAGAGCCAACTCCAAGGCTTCTAAACCATTGCAATGCTTTCCCCTTGAATGAAGATGCAAACAATTTGACAGCCACTTGCATCTCATTGATTTCATGAATTGCACAAAGATTGGCAATGTCTTTAACATGATCACCTGGAGTAGTTTGATTTTCTCCAATGAAGTAGGGAATGTTCTTCAAGGATGCAATTGGAATTGGATGTTGTGCATTGAGGGCAAGTGGGTTGCTGCTAGTGAAGTTGACATAGGGGTTGTTTTGTGCCATTCTAATTGGTCTTAAAACCCTTGTTGATCAATGAAAGGCCTACCAGTGAAGGAGTTAAAGAGTTCTGTTTGGTAGAGATGGAGACCTTTGAATCCTTCTCCCACTTTGCCTTAATCTTGGAGATAACTACGTAGGTATTCAAACAACACTTCTTCTTCTCCAACTCTTGACCTTGTAGTGATTCTTCTCATGAGTTTTTAGGCCTGCACTGCTGAAACCAATTGATTCTTCCCCTTGGAGTCGCCAGATGTGCAAATTATAGCTCTTTTCAAGCAAGAAAATTGTAGCAGATGCACATCAACTTTGCTACAATAAAAATGAGACCTCTAATGTCCCACCGCATGCCAAAACTGTTGTTGCAAATCAGCAGCACCCCTGGATGCAAATCAAGGTTCTAAATGATGTTTAGAGCATCCAGTGTGATTGCACAACATGGAAACCTCTCTCCAAGTGTGGGACTTGTGAAAATGAGAGAGGAATCTCTAGAATAGAGGCTGGTTCCTCAAACTCCTCTGATTTAGATCTATATTTTACACAACTACAGAGGTTCTAATCCTAATTCTACCCTAGATTGCAAGGAGACAGGGATAAAAATGCAAAAATGAAACTAAACTAAAGATGGTGATGCACCAAAAGGAGTGGTGAAACATTTTTGCCATGTAAATAGACACAAATTCATGAAATGCAACAAGGGAAAACATACACAAGCTGATAGATGTAATTAGAGGTCTTAAAATGAAGTAAAACAATACAAACAGAGGACTGAAAGCATTCACAGAGTTTGCACTATCAATTCCATGTAAAAATCTCTTGCATTCCACCATCAAAGAGGTATAAACCTGTTACAAACTATGAAAAAGGTCTGATTCTTACAACTATCACTTGCTGGAGGTGAAAGAAGAAGTTTGCAATGCCAAAAAGTGTTCAACCATCAAGAAATGAGCCAAATCTGGCTTTTACAATGCATGGGTCGATCCTGAGAGAGAAAACATAAAAATCATGTGAGCCCATTCCTCATTAATGGCAAATGCATTAAAACACATGGAGAACCTTACAAACCCATACCTGTCATTTTTACCATGTTGGAGAAGAATGCGACCCATTTTGTATTAAATTTGGTTGATGAAATGTCATTTCGGCCATGGACACGTACGAATCGTTTTTGAATTTTCTCTCTCCAAATTGAACCAAAATTAGAAATTGACCATGGAATCATGTAGAGAATTTTAACAACTTTCCAATGATATAAATAACATGAAAATCTGAGCTTTGGATCAAAAGATATGATTGTTTGAAGATTTAGGGCAAAAAAGCGCCCAAAACGGATCGGCAGAATTTTTTCAAATTTTACCTCTTTTTTGTTTTTGGAAAAATTTTCAAAAATTCCCGCACTCCACTAGTCGGATGCCACGTGGCAAGATCTGATTTGTTCTGGAATTCTCTCTCCTTCACCTCCCGTGGGTTTTCCTTTGAAATTTTGACATTTTTAGACTTTGGAAAAAAAATTATTTTTTCCCCCGCGCCCCACCCAAAGGGACACGTGTCGGCTTTTGAATGGCTGACAGAGGGCACGGACCCTTCTTTCGCTTTTTAGTTTTGGCCGAAAACTTTTGCAAAATTTTCAAAAAACCGCCCCAAGCTCCGAATCTACCTTCCCCTTAGGACACGTGTCCTAATTTTACTCACTTCATGGGCTCTCCGTTCCATTCTTCCACTTTGGAAAATTTGGAAAATACTTAGCAAATTTTTTCATTCCGCCCCCTTGTGACACGTGTCACAACTTTGATTGTCCGCGGGCCCCAGCGGCAAAAATATCCATTTGAACCTTCATCCAAAATACTTGGAAAAAATTCAAATTTGCCTCTGACCCCCGAACTCCTCTGCCACATGGCAGCTTCCTATTGGTTGCAGGCCTCAAATGGGAAAATTTTCCACAAAAACTCCGCCGAGCCATAACTTGAAACATATAAGGAGTTAGGAGGCAAACTTTACCTTTCTCGGAAAGCCGAGAGAAAGCTCTATCTGATGGTACCATTTCCGAAAGCCTTGAGTGCCTGAAAATCAAAAAATGTAGACTGAGGCACAAGAGAGGCAAGAACACAAGGAGTTAGCCACAAAAATGAGCTGGGGCACCATTTTGGATAACAATTACTTCTTGTCATAATTATTTGGGAAAGAGGGCAGTAATCCTTTGTCGATTAGGAGAGTTATTGGATGATTGAGTTGATATGCTGTTCATCCTTTTTTTGGTATTTAATTCTTGAATGATGTTCATATTAACGTTTCATAAAACCAGGGTTCTTTTATTGAGACAGTTAATTAAAAGCACCTCATTTTAAAGACAAGTGCTTAATATGCTCGGCCAATAAATCTGACCCATGCAAGTAAGTTTGCGAGATGAAACTTGGGTATAAATGAAGACATGGTTTTTTCCGATACTTCTTTGATTAATGAAGATGGATTGTATTGATAGCTATTACTCCTCCACGAGGAAATGAGAAAGGAAGAAGTTACATTCTTCTATCTTTATGAGTTGTAATGTTGTTTGATATAAACAAAGTCCAGTCATTTGGACTAGCAAATGTATAGATTGTAAATCTGATGGATGAATACAAGTAAAAGTGTGATATTTTCAATAATCATCAGATTTGATATTGTTGAATAAGTTTGAGAATATAACATTATTCCTTAACTTGGAATTATTCAAATGTTAATGGATGAATTTAAAAGGAAATAACATCTATTCTTTACTGAATGCAACTTTTACGTTGAAATGTGCAATTAGTTCATACTTGGGTTAAGATGAATTTTGAATTGACATTAAAAAGATTTAGATAAACATGAAATCCTAATTGGAAGGTATTCGGGATTAGTTTGAAAACTAAGGGATATCAAATAACTTAGGGGCAGCCGAACCTTGTATTCAAACTCCGTTAATAGCCTCGAATGTTTAAATTCAGAAAATAAAGATATGGGAAATCATATCTATTGTTAACAGACCTTAACTAAGGTTAAGGAGGATAAATGAATAAATTCATTTAGAATTAGACCTCATTTAAATGACGTCTAATAAGATGGAATTCTGAATTTGTTTACAGTTGTGGAAAACTTGGTTAAGTTTAATAGGTTAAACTTATTAAGTTATCGATAATGGACTGCTTAGTCCAAAGATTAAGAAAGGAACCAAGAAGTGAATAGCAACCCTTCGGTATGAAGGAGGAGATGCGTATTAAGCTAGAAGATGGATTAAGTCTCTCTTAGCTACATACAACTGTAACAAGAACAAGGATAAAGGATCAGCATGGCTGCTGAAAGTTGATCTTAAATACTAAGATTATAACCAAATCACAATTGAGCTGGATGTGTACCCTCGATGAGACAATGTTATAGCTGACATATTACAATGCCCTCCCGAATTAAATCATCAAGTTTACATAAGCTGGATAATAAGTTCTTGGCTGGGGATAGGAATGTGATCACGTATACGGAGTGACTCCAGAGGACTAAAGGTAACTAGACACACGGAGTCGTCTAGGAACGACACCGTATGTCTGCGTATCTTTAGTTACCATGAGTAACTTCCTATACTCGTTCATATTGCTAGTTGAGGTTAGAGTTTGACCTTAAATGGAAGGACTGGTAGAGACCAGGAAAGACCATTCTAGATAACAGACGAAGTGAGGTGAAGGACGTATTCCATTGGTGTGTATCACATCTAGGAATATGATCATGCAAAGCATGTGAAAATCTTTGGCCAAAGTATCGCAAGTGCTGGTTGCGTTGTCCTAATCACCTAGTTTAAGATGTAGGATGTCGATGAATATCGATAATGAGATATTCGAGATAGGCTTCTTAAATGGATCACTTCGATAACCGAGAAGCGGTAAAAGAACCCTGTATATTCATTATACTATGCATGAATTAACATGAAGGATCGTTAAGTTGCACGAGTCATGAAAT
>CM031234.1:1035042435-1035083270 GCA_018340775.1 Taxus wallichiana var. yunnanensis
TCCGGTGACTCCAAGGGGAAGAATCAACTGGTTTCGAGTGAGTGCGAGGCCTATAAACTCATGAGAAGAATCACCACAAGGTCAAGAGTTGGAGAAGAAGAGGTGCTATTTGAATATCTCGATTATCTCCAAGAGTAAGGCAAAGTGGGAGGAGAATCCAAAGGTCTCCATCTCCACCAAACAGAACTCTCTCAACTCCTCCACCCGGTAGGCCTTTCATTTAATCAACAAGGGTTCTAAGACCAATTAGAATGATACAAAACAACCCCTATGTCAACTTCACAAGCGGTAGCCCACTTTCCCTCAATGCACAACATCCATTCCAATTGCAGCCTTGAAGAACATTCCCTACTTCACGGAGAAAATCGAGACAACTCCAGGTGATCATGTTAAAGACATTGCCAATCTTTGTGTAATTCATGAAATCAATGAGATGCAAGTGGTTGTCAAATTGCTGGCATCTTCATTCAAGGGGAAAGCATTGCAATGGTTTAGAAGCCTTGGAGCTGGTTCTATCACAAATTGGAATCAGCTATGTATAGCAATCCATGAGCAATTTGGAGAGAAGGGAGACAACTTGTCTCTTTTGGAGCAGCTGACAACCATCAAGAGAGCTCCCAATGAGCAAATGGTCGATTTCAACTTCAGATTTAAAAAGACTTGGGAGAGAATTCCGGTGGCGGTCAGGACCAACGACAAAGAAGGTGCTTTTCTCTACTATCTCAAAGATCTAAATTCTGATATTTCTATGTTGATTCAGTCCATGGGAGGCATAACTATCCCTATGGCTTATAGCATTGCCATTAGAGCTGAAAATTGTTTGATCCAAGTGGCAAACTAGCCCCTAGACCTCCCATGACATTGTTTCCAAGTTTAGAGAGTCCAAATACCAATCAAGCACCTAATTTGGCTCCTTCACCCACTCCTAGAAATAAGATTTCAAATGAAGCTTCTACTTCATCTCCAAGTGCCCCAAATGAGCTTCAAGAAGTCATGAAGCAATTGTAAAACCTAGGCAATGAGCTCGTCACTCTCAGAGGCAAGCAAGCCCAAGGTTTTAGACCTTCTTACCAGCCCCAAGCTCAGCCCAACAGAAGCCATACCAACCACAAAGACCACCTAATCTAGCTGCAAATATGAATCAAACAAGGCCTCCACCAATAGACCATTTCAGCCCTACAATCCAAATGCCATATCTACCTCTAAGGCATTGGTGCCAACAAAAAACAACATTGCTCAGGAGTATGACTGGTGTTTTCCATGCAATGAACCTCATAACCAATCCATGTGCTTCAATGGTGCTTTGAATCAAGCATTAATGGTGACAACTACTGGTGTGGAGGGTGAGGGTAGTCAAGGAAACAACCAACAACAAGAAACATTCCAACAAAGCAATCAGATCCAAATGACACCACGTTGGTAAATTGGCAGCGAGGATTTTTTGTGGCATGAATCAAACGATCTCTCAAGGTGTTGCAGCCAACACAAGGTCAAAAAGAAGGAATTTGGGTGAAGAACAACCATTAGCTCCAACTAATTCACAACCTTCCATGGCTCCAAAAATGGTTGGCAAACAAAATCCAGTTGTAAATGCACAAGGACAACCAAGAACAGCTCCTAGGCCAACTCAAATACCAGTTGTTGCTGCCCACATGCAAGGAGTGAATGTGCAAACAAAGGGACAGCAAAGAGATCCTTCATCACCATTCAGTATCATTGATCATATGAAGAAGACAAATGTTAATATATCAATGTGGGAATCCCTATCTATCCCAGCTAAAGAGACTTGTTACAAGCTGCCATGAAGGACTCAGGCCAACTTCGAATCAGCAAGTTCGGATGCAAGAGAAAGTGCTCACAAATGCTGCCCTGACCTAAGGGAAATCATGGAGGACAGCAAGGTAAAATGTTGAAGCCCCCTCCTTTCTATGTTTCATTAATCATTGGAAATCAGTTAGTGCACAATTGCATGATAGATTCCGGGGCAAGTAGCTCAGTGATGCCTAAACAAATAGCTGATCAGTTAGGGCTCTAGTATGAAACCATATCCAAAGGGGTAGTGCAGCTGGATGGGACAGCAGTAACAATAGTTGGGGTGATTAGAAACTTGAGTCTTACCTTGCATGCATGTCCAAATGTTGTTGTTTCACAAGATGTATCAGTCATAGACCTTCCACCACTCTTTGCCCTATGCTTGTCAAGGGACTTCACAGCCAAGATTGGGGGATATTTGTCTGCTGATTGGTCACACATGCTTTGTTCAGAATGAGGTATGGAACTAAGGCTACAATCAGGTCTGAACCTATTGCAAACTTCCACATTGAGCCTTACACTCCAAGTCAGATCAACGCCAATTGTTCAACATTTGATCAAGAAGACCACCCAAGCACCGATGAAGCTGACACCAAGGTTGGGAGCATCCCAGATCTAACTCTTGATGAATGGGCAAACAAGGTACATGTTTTTGATCCTTATCAAGAAGTAGAAGAATCTAAGCTAGGGGTCTATTGTATACATGAAGAAAATCAGCCTATTCCTAACATCACCAAGCCAAACCACAAGGATGACAATGAGGTATGGCAGCTATTTTTTGATGGATCAAGAAGTAGACAAGGTGTAGGAGGTGGAGCCATGCTTGTTTCACCTCAAGGAGTAAGGTACTATTCAGCTTTTAGATTTCAGTTTGCATGCTCCAATAACACTGCTGAATATGAAGCCTTGGTGCAAGGGATGCATTGGGCAATCAAGAAGAAAATAAAGAACTTGCAAGTCTTTGGTGACAGTGAATTGATTGTAAATCAGGTCAAAGGATAGCATGCTGCCAGAATGATCTACTCAGTGCTACAAGAACAGGGTGTGGGACCTCATGGAAGATTTTGAGGGTTTTGGCATCAAATCCATTCCTAGTAAAGAGAATCAAGTCTGGCGACAGGGCTTGCAGCAGAGGGGCAGCCTTTGACATTGTGGAAAGCATTCAACAAGACAAGGTACAGCCAAACATCCATGTGATTGTGAGGCCTTCAGTTCCAGATAACAATGTCAGTTGGCAAGTGTTTGAGAATGACCAGAAAATCATCCATTTCTTGCAGAAGAAGAAGCTGAGTTCTCGGCTAAGAATCAAGAAAAATTGGAACAACAATATGGTGACCAAGTGGTACAAATGAGAACTAACAAGCTGCCCAAGGGACTTATCACTTTGGAGTCCATTTTTAATCCCAATGATTAGTTTAGAAAGGAGAAAGCAAACATTCGGGTCAAGAGAGGGATTCGGTATCCATCTTTATAGAAGAGAACAAACCATTGTAAATTGGAAAGATGACAACTGATCAAGAAAGGTATGAGTTCGTATAGCTGTGTCAAGAGTTCCCTAATGTGTTTGCATGGAGCTATGAAGATTTGAAAGGTTTCAATCCCAACTTAGCTCAGCATACCATTGAATTGGATCCAAATACTAAGCCTGTCAAAGAAACAAAGACCAGTCAATCCACACATGGAGCCTCTCATGAGGAAAGAATTGGACAAGCTGATTGAGTCAAGAATCATATTCCCAATCAAGCATTCTAGTTGGGTTGCCAACTTGGTTCTAGTCAGAAAGAAGAGTGGAGAGATCAGATTGTGTGTTGATTTCAGAGACTTAAATAGAGCATCTCTCAAGGACCATTACCCACTCCCTTCCATGGAGCAAATCTTGCAAGTTGTGGCTGGCTCCGAGAGGTTTTCACTACTTGATGGCTACTCCGCTACAATCGGATTATGGTAAAGGAAGAAGACGAGTTCAAAATAGCCTTCACAACCAAATGGGGGACTTTTGCATACGGGAAGATGCCATTTGGGCTGTCCAACGCTAGTCTACCTTCCAAAGAGCAATGGACATGGCGTTGAAAGGTTTTATTAACAACGTGGTACTGATTTACCTTGATGATATCACTGTTTTTTCCAAAAATGTAGCAGACCACCTCTTTCATTTGAGACAAGTTTTCACGAGGTGTAGGAAATTTAGAGTTGCTAGAGTTTGAGCCCATAGAGGTGAGATATGGAGATTTGATGGAGCTGCAGGGAGGTCGAAATCGGGCATCCCAAGCAATGGAAAAGGATCAAGCTTTGATCAAAAAGTCCTTTGATAGGAAGGCCAAGGATAGATCTTTTCAGGTTGGAGATCTAGTGTTGAAATGGGATATGGATAGAGAAAAACCAGGAAGGCATTCAAAATTTGATGCCATTTGGAGTGGCCCATACATGGTCACGAAGTGCAAGAACAAAAATGCTTTCCAATTGGCCTCATTAGATGGTGAAGAACTGCAGATTCCAGTCAATGGAATCTATCTCAAGCGTTGCTTCTAGAGGGAAATTTACCACCTTGTAAATATTAGATTAGATTTTCATTCCTCCAAGTGCTTTGCACATTGTTTTGTTGTAGGTTAGTTTTGCTTTCCCTAAGTGCTTTGGCACAGCTTGCTATCCCTGGAGATGTTTTGCAGTCCTTGCTTCCATCATGTGATATTCCATCTTCCTCCTTGCACATTCTAAGTCAGTTGAGGTTCTAAACAAAATATTTGATGACTCCATGCCCAATGGACTACTTCAGGCAACTGGTATTTTCATCTAGTAGGCAGATGACCCCTCTGAGTCGCCAAAATTGTTATCCAAAATGGTGCCCCAGCTCGTTTTTGTGGCTAACTCCTTGTGTTCTTGTCTCTCTTGTGCCTCAGTCTACATTTTTTTATTTTCAGGCACTCAAGGCTTTTGAAAAAGGCACCATCAGATAGAGCTCTCTCTCGGCTTTCCGAAAGGTAAAGTTTGCCTCCTAACTCCTTATATTTTTCAAGTTATGGCTCAAGGGGAGTTTTTGTGGAAAATTTTCCCATTTGAGGCCCGAACCAATAGGAAGCTGCCACGTGGCAGAGGAGTTTGGGGCACGGGGAATTTTTGAAAAATTTTCCAAAGACAAAAAAGAGGTAAAATTTGAAATTTTTTCCCGCCGATCCGTTTTTGGGCCGTTTTTGCCCTAAATCTTCAAACGATCATATCTTTTGATCCAGAGCTCAGATTTTTGCGTTCTTTATATCATTGGAAAGCTGTTAAAATTCTCTACATGATTCCATGGTCAATTTCTAATTTTGGTTCAGTTTGGAGAGATAAAATTCAAAAACAGTTCTGGTACGTGTCCATGGCCAGAAATGACATTTCAACAACCAAATTTAATATAGAATGGGTCACATTCTTCTCCAATATGGTAAAAAATGACAGGGTATGGGTTTGTAAGGTCCTCCATGTTGTTTTAATGCATTTAACATCAATGAGGGATGGCTCCCATGCGTTTTTCACATTTTCTCTCTCCTAGGCTCGACCCATGTACTGTAAAAGCCAGATTTGGCTCATTTCTTCATGGTTGAACACTTTTTGCATTGTAAACTTCTTCTTTCACCTCCAGTAAGTGATAGTTGTAAGAATTAGACCTTTTCACAGGTTTGTAATAGGTTTATACCTCTTTGATGGTGGAATGCAAGAGATTTTTACATGGAATTGACAAAGCAAACTCTGAATGCTTTCACCTCTGTTTGTATTGTTTTTACTTCATTTTAAGACCTCTAATTACATCTATTAGCTTGTGTATGTTTTCCCTTGTTGCATTTCATGAATTTGTGTCTACTTACATGGAAAAAAAAATGTTTCACCACTCCTTTTGGTGCATCACCATCTTTAGTTTAGTTTCATTTTTGCATTTTTATCCCTGTCTCCTTGCAATTTAGAGTAGGATTAGGATCTGAACCTTTGTAGTTGTGCAAAATATAGATCTAAATCAGAGGAGTTTGAGGAACCAACCTCTAATCTGGAGATTCCTCTCTCATTTTCACAAGTCCCACACTTGGAGAGAGGTTTCCATGTTGTGCAATCACACTGGATGCCTAAAACATCAATTCAGAACCTTGATTTGCATCCAGGGGTGTTGCTGATTTGCGACAACATCACTCACACAAGAATGCACACACGCAAATAGACATGCACGCGTGCACTGCACACGTAAATGCATGCGCACCCGCATACATGCACACACACACACACTTGCACACACACACGCACATACACGTGCACGGGCATAGCACACACATACGTGCATCTACACATGCACGTTCACCTACACCTCCACATGCACACATATACACACATGCACATGCACATGCACACGCACATGCACACGCACACGCTCACATATGCACCTACACACGCACATGCACACGCACATGCACATGCACACGCACACACACATGCACACTGCACACACACACACACACACACACACACACACACACACACACACAAGCACGCATGCACATGGCACTACACACACACATGCACACGCACACGCGCACACACACACACACACACCTGCACATGGACACGCACACACACACGCACCCCCACACGCATGGGCACACGCACATGCATGTGAATGCGCACACGTGAGAAGAACATGCATGCGCACATGCACACGAACACGCATGTGCACATGCACATGCACATGCACACGCACACACACACACACACATGCACACGCACACGCACACACACACACACATGGAAACGCATAGTCTCCCACCGCGCATGCACACACTCGCATGCACATGCACGTGAGTGAACGTGAACGTGCACCTACACACGCACATGCACATGCACATGCACACGCACATGAACACGTACACACACATGCACAGGAACTCACACACGAACATGCACATGCAAACACACACGCACCACAACACGCAAGCGCACGTGTACACGCAAACACACATGCACACGCACACACACATGTACACACACACACACACACACACAGACATGTACACAAACATGCACATGCACACACAGACATGTACACGCATACACGTACACGGACACGTACACATACACAAACACGTAAACACACATGCACATGATTACACACATACACATGGATGCGCAACACACGCACACATACTCCCACATGCATGCGCACATGCACATGCAAAGCACGCACACATGTACACAAATGTGCACATGTAGACAAACATGCATGCGTACACGCACACGAACACGCATGCGCACAGGCACATGCACACGCACACGCACATGCACACACACACGTACACACACACGCGCGCGCACGCACACACACACACGGACACACACACACATGCATGCATGCACATGGAAACCTATAGTCACCCACCCGCGCATGCGCACACTCCTGCACGCACGCGCACGTGAAGCGAACGCACACCTACACATACACACACAAATGCACACACACAGGCACAGGAACTCACACACGAACATGCACATGCACACACACATGCACACGCACCACAACACGTAAGCGCACATGTACATGCAAACACACACGTACACGCACACGCACACGTACACACACACGCACACGCACACAGACATGTACATAGACATGCGCATGCACACACAAACATGTACATACATGCACGTACATGGACACGTACACGTACGTACACAAACACGTAAACACACATGCACACGCTTACACACACACACACACACGGACACGCAACAATGACACAAACGCACTCGCACACGCACACGCACTTGCAAACGCACACGCACAAGCACGCGCACATGCACTTGCACACGCACACGCAAACAGACATGCTCGCGAACCTGCACATGCATATGCACACACACACACGCACACGAACACGCACATGAACACGCACACACATACGCATACGCACACGAACGCACATGCACACGCAAATGACACACATGCGCACTTGCACACACACAAATGCACATGTACACGCACACGCACACACACACACACGCACGCGCACACGCACACTCACACACACACACACGCACACGCACACACACCCACACCTCTACACGCATGTGCACATCTACACAAACATGTACACGAACCCGCACACGCACACACACACACACTAGACATGCACACGCACATGCACACGCACCTGCACATGGACATGCACATGCACACACAAAAACGCACACGCACACACATATGCACACGCACACGCACTCACATAAGCACACACTCACACAAGCACGCACACACACATGCACTTGCAAAGGAACACACACACACACGCACACATGCATACCCACATGCGCACACGCATGCGTACCTACACACGAACACGCACATGCACACGCACATAGACATGGATACACACACGAACACGGATACGAGACACGCACACACACACGCACCTACACATGCACCTGCACAAGCACACAAACGGACATGCACGCGCACGTGCACATGCATGCATACACGCACTTGCACAAGCACATGCACACGCACACACACACGCACAAGCACACACACGCACAAACGCACAAGCACACACACACACAAACGCACAAGCACACACACGCGCATGCGCACGTGCACACGCACATGAACACGCATGCACACTCGCACACATACATGAACTCGAACACGAACACGCACAAGCACACGTGCACACACCTCTACACGCATGCGCATGTCTACACGAACATGCACATGAATGCACAAATGCACACGCACACGTACATACACACACACACCTACACATGCACATGCACATGCTCATGCACACGTACATGCACATGCATGCACACGCACACGTTCACATGCACACTCGGATGCACACCTTTACACACACACGCACACACACACACACACACACACACACACACGCGCGCACACACACACACATGCACACGTACATGGACATGAACACGAACTCGCACACACACATGCACACACACATGCACTCACACTAGCACGCACAAACGCACACACACACGCAAAGGGACACGCATGTGCACCTACAAACACACACGCACACGCACATGTGTGCGCACCTGCACATGCACACACACACACGCATGCACACATGCACATGCAAAAGTACACGCACATTGTAACATCCCCATTTTAAGATACTAGAACAAGGAAAAAAAAAGAAGAAGAAAATTATATTATACAATGTTCCACTGTTATGAATTATATAATTCAAACACACGTTCAAGTTTTAATAATTATTCTCTCCCAATTGATGCGGTTTGGATCACACAATTTCCCTTTAAAACTAATGTTCTCTGTTCACATATTTGCAATATGGAACACACATTCAAATGCCATTCAATCATATAATAGATACCATATCTTTTGCTTGTAAATGACTCGCAAAACTACCGATCTCCCATTTTATGGCTCGCGCGTTTCACGATCTCTCATTTCATGACTCGGTGACTTACCAATCCTTCAAGTTAATTCATGCATAGTGTAATAAATATACAAGGCTCTCTTCTTGTTTTCGATTATCGAAGTGATCCATTTAAGAAGCCTATCTGAATATTTGTTACTGATATTCGTCTGACATCCTGCATCTTAAACTAGGTGATTAGGACAACGCAACCAGCACTTGCGATACTTTGGCCAAAGATTTTCACATGCTTTACATGATCATATACCTAGATGTGATACACACCAATGCAATACGTCTTTCACCTCACTTCGTCTTTTATCTAGAATGGTCTTTCCTGGTCTTTACCAGTCCTTCCATTTAAGGTCAAACTCTAACCTCAACTAGCAATATGAATGAGTATAGGAAGTTACTCATGGTAACTAAAGATACGCAGACATACGGTGTCGTTCCTAGATGACTCCGTGTGTGTCTAGTTACCTTTAGTCCTCCGGAGTCACTCCGTATACGTGATCACATTTCTATCCCCAGCCAAGAACTTATTATCCAACTTATGTAAACTTGATGATTTAATTCGGAAGGGCATTGTAATATGTCAGCTATAACATTGTGTCGTCATGAAGGCCCCGCCTTCACGAAGACACCATATTGTAGTTGGCGTATGTCAATGTCCTATGGAATCCTCTCATCGAGGGTACACATCCAGCTCAATTGTGATTTGGTTATAATCTTAGTATTTAAGATCAACTTTCAGCAGCCATGCTGATCCTTTATCCTTGTTCTTGTTACAGTTGTATGTAGCTAAGAGAGACTTAATCCATCTTCTAGCTTAATACGCATCTCCTCCTTCATACCGAAGGGTTGCATATTCACTTCTTGGTTCCTTTCTTATTCTTTGGACTAATCAGTCCATTATCGATAAACCTAATAAGTTTAACCTATTAAACTTAACCAAGTTTTTCCACAACTGTAAACAAATTCAGAATTCCATCTTATTAGACATCATTTAAACGAGGTCTAATTCTAAATGAATTTATTCATTTATCCTCCTTAACCTTACTTAGTTAAGGTCTGTTAACAATAGATATGATTTCCCATATCTTTATTTTCTGAATTTAAACATTCGAGGCTATTAACGGAGTCCGAATACAAGGTTTGGCTGCCCCTAAGTTATTTGATATCCCTTAGCTTTCAAACTAATCCCGAATACCTTCCAATTAGGATTTCGTGTTTATCTAAATCTTTTTAATGTCAATTCAAAATTCATCTTAACCCAAGTATGAACTAATTGCACATTTCAACGTAAAAGTTGCATTCAGGTAAAGAATAGATGTTATTTCCTTTTAAATTCATCCATTAACATTTGAATAATTCCAAGTCAAGGAATAATGTTATATTCTCAAACTTATTCAACAATATCAAATCGATACGATTATTGAAAATATCACACTTTTACTTGTATTCATCCATCAGATTTACAATCTATACATTTTCCAATCCAAACATTGGACTTTGTTTATATCAAACAACATTACAACTTATAAAGATAGAAGAATGTAACTTCTTCCTTTCTCATTTCCTCGTGGAGGAGTAATAACTATCAATACAATCCATCTTCAGTTAATCAAAGAAGTATCGGAAAACAGCCATGTCTTCATTTATACTCAAGTTTCATCTGCAAAATTACTTGCAGGTCGGTTCATTGAATCCCAGGCATATTAAAGCACTTGTCTTTAAAATGAGGTGCTTTTAATTAACTGTCTCAATAAAAGAACCCTGCTTTTATGAAACGTTAATATGAACATCATTCAAGAATTAAATACCAAAAAGGATGAACAACATATCAACTCAATCATCCAATAACCCTCCTAATCAGACAAAGGATTACTGCCCTCTTTCCCAAATAATTATTACAAGAAGTAATTTCCTTCAACAGTTCCAGATTACAAACATCTGTAAGAACTAAAAACACAACTATGCAACTGTTGTTCTAACATAAATGCTATCAATTCCATTCTCTTACAATAGTTGTGAATTCAAAAGATAGATCTTAACTAAAATCTAAACCAAATTATTGTCCCTTCCTTCATACAACTCATCTGATTTCAAGCAATCAAACGCTGAAGAGAACAAGCAAACAACAATTAAATACCAATGCTTAACCCAAGCAGTACGAAATTCGTTCCATAACAATTATAGATTTCCAACTGTATGAGAGAAAAATGATCATTAATTCAAATTATCCATTCACACTCTCTTTCTTTTCCTCATAGCTGTACTAGAAGTTTTTAATCCAAATGTGATATCAATCAATGATAATAGTCCAAAGAGAAATAAATGAAAATCAATAATCGAATATAAGGGAGCAAGATCATATCACCTCTTCTTACTGTCTATCCAAATACCTCTTATTTAGAGTAGACATATTCCAATAGTATAATTCATTCAGAGTAGTATATTCAGTAATTGAAAACTACTATTACCTTTCCAAAAAGTTGACCAGAGTTCATTGCAACTGGTCTATAAACATTAGTACCAAAAGGACCTATAACGCAATCATTTCCTTTTAAACATTTCACTCTACAGACATTCACGTCTTTATAACATGCAAGAGTGTACAACGACTACAACCAGTCACACTTTCATCCTAATAATGAGAGTTTTCACTTTCCAACAACAAAGAATAATTCCATTCATATTCTGTTCTTAATGAAAACGATGAAAGGTCCACAATCCTTAAAAATATATAAATATATATATCCTTGAGTTCAGCAAGACACAATATAATTTGCATGCTCTACTCAGTCTATTATATAGACTGATTTTCTGTTCCTCATCAGATTAAAACTTCCTTCCAAACAGTCCTATATGAATACCAAGAACCAGCAGGCAGAATACCATATCAAATTAGTACAGCAAAGTAAGATGCTACAATAATCTTACTGTCCCAGGGAACCCGTGTTTTATGCAATAAAAAAAAATCAAGGAATTATAACTCACATAATAGTCTATTAATATCACCACAGCTTTGTTTTTCCCAAACGTTTCCACACACTGAACGCAAAAATACAATATTCGCATAACAATGCCTTTATCAATGCAAACCCGCATAGGGTAATAGATGCAAGCAAGGTACAGTCAAAACAATCTCAACAAAGCAAGCCAAATCTCATTTGTTTCATTCATTTGCACAGAAACACTAAGCCATGTTCGTTTTCATGATGACAGTTTAAACTAGAAGATCAAACCGCATCCAAAATGCACAATAAAATCCTCTTTCCCATTACCTTCAGATTTCAAAGCAGCAAAGAGAAAACATAATTCATTAATGATTTCAATAAGAAGAACAATCATTTTCTTCAAACACCCGAGAATACCCAAGTCGTGTTCATTCTTTTAAGGATAGTTCAACTAGACATACAAATCATCTCATCTTTTCATTTTCACAAGAATTCTCAGAACTCAGAAGTGATATTTATTTAGCTAATGTATTTATTAGCACAACCCCAAATGGTAATAAAGCGAATACCCAACACTGCCGAAACGAACCACACAACAAGGACAGTGTATTCAACTTAATCATTATGCAAAGAATGCTCAAGCCGTGTACAACAAAAGAAAACGACTCAACTCGAAATCATCTCAACGTAACAGCCAAATCAAATAACCAAAACCCCCATCATAAGAGCAGGGTTGTTTTAATGAGACTATTAAGCAAAAGCAAGTGGTTTAAGGAGAAGGGCTTAACATGCCTGTTAATTTTTCTTGTGGCTCGAAGAAAACCGTGCCCACTGGAGTTGTTTCTCTCCACGATGTCCTCGGCCAGGCTTTCCAACCAGTCACTAACTTCCACAGGCTCAAGAATAGCCTTTGTTTTTCCAAAGAACAGAGATAATAATCAAAACACAGCTGGTTTGACAGAACCAGGGAGAAACAAAATGCAGAGCAACTAAAATCCAAATGCACATAGCAACAAACAATTTTCCTTTTTCCTCTATCCTCTTTCCAAGGCGAGCTGGTCGCTAAGTCCAAGATAATTAATGCATTGAATGCACTACCTTTCCTCATTCCTCACGCCACCACCGACTCGGGTTGGTGAGTTTCCAAATTTCAAATTTGCATATAAATTCCATTTAGTTTCTAAGCTAGTTGGACGCCTCCAACTTTTCTTTGTTCCTGCCAAACTTGGCGCTGTACATATAAGGACTTCATTTACTGTCCCATTAAATTTCCTACCTCCCCCCCTTATCCTTTCCATCCACATGGGTCTATGCGTCCCCTTCCTTAGGTTAGGATTAGTTTAGGATTTTAATAGTCCATATCTAGGTCATTCGCCTAGTTCATAGGTTAATGGAATTTATATCTATTTTCTCCTTTATGAAATCTAAAATCCATATAGGATAGTAGTTAGGGTATAAGATAAAACTTAGGGGTAGGTTAGGGTTTAATCCCCTAATATTTAATTAACTAGTTTCCATATCAAGTCTTTCCGCCTGACAGTCATATTCAACATTAAGCAGGACATTTCGTCCTAAGTTCCACATACCTGTGCCACTTGCATCCAGGCCCTTATCGTCTTACGTTGTCTAGCATTACAACGGTGTGTGGTTCGAGAATCGAACCTTTTTCATTGGCATCTACGTACCAGATATTCATACCTGAAATCAGGTGCTGCAACATTTATATCAACCTTCAGTCTGGTTTAAAAGTAAATCGACAAAGCGATCATAAGAAGGCCACAGCATACCTTGGATCAATGGAATTGATTCAAGGTGTGTTGTCAATCAGCGAATAGAGTTCATCAAGCATACGACAAGTCTGTTGTCTCATTAGCAATCACACAAGCAATAATAACTTCTGTCCCAAGTATCAAGTTACAACAAACAAGGGTCCAGATCAGCAACACATTCCTCTAAGATCAAAAGATGTGTCTTAACATATTTATCTTCATTTCTGCAGTTACAACATCATGAAAGGTAATTACCATGATAACTTACAAAAATCAAGGCATTACATGGACACACACATGCAAATGCACACGCACCTACACACGGACATGCACATGCACATGCAAATGCACATGCACACGCACACGCACACGCACTCACACAAGCACGCACGCAAACGAACCTGCACACGCACACGCACTTGCACATGCACCCACACACGAACACACACACGCACACGAATAGGCACACACACACGCACACGCATGCACATGCACATGCACATGCACATGCACATGCACATACACGCACACTCATATGCACACGCACACGCACATGCACATATATGCACACGCACATGCAAATGCACATGCACACGCACACGCGCACAGCACACAAACACGCACATGCACACACACATGCACACTCACACACACTCACATAAGCACACACGCAAACGAACCTGCACATGCACACGCACACGCACCCACACCCACACCCGAATACGCACACACACACACACACACACACACACACACAAATGCACATGCACATGCGCATGCACACGCACATGCACACATGCACATGTACATACACACACACGTACACATGTACACTCACACGTACACACACTCACACAAGCACGCATGTAGATGCCCCTACACATGCAAATGCACATGCACACGCACACACAAGCACGCACACACATGCACTGCACATGAACACATACACACATAAACACCAAAACACACACGTACCCACACACGAACACGCACGCATACCTGGACACGCACACGCACATGCACTCACACACGCATGCGTAGCTGCACATGCACACGCACATGCACACTTACACGCACACGCACACGCACACACACACGCACATGCACATGCACAGCACACACATAGGCACGCGTGCACTGCACACGCACACGCACACACATCCATAGCCATAAATGCACTCACACAAGCATGCGCACACGCAAATAGACACGCATGTGCACTGCACACTCGAAACACACGCACACTCACACACACACACACACATGTGTAAACAGGACACGTACACACACACACATGCACATGCACACGCTCACCCACAAGCGCGCACGCACGCACCTACACACACACACACAAGCACGCACGCACGCACATGCACTGCACACGAACACATACACGCACATGAACACCAAAACACACACACACCCGCACACGAACACGCACGTATACTCGCACACGCACACGCACATGCAGTCACACACGCACGCGTGCAGCCGCACATGCACACGTACACACATAGGCATGCATACTGCAACACACATGCACACGCATCCACAGCCATAAACGCACTAACACAAGCACGCGCACATGCAAACAGACACGCACGCGCACCTGCACACTCAGACGCACATGCACACTCTCTCACACACACACACATGTGTAAATGCACATGCACACATGCACGCATAGACACTCACATACGCACGCGCAAATACACATGCACACGAACATGCATGCGCACTCGCACACGTACACAAACTCACACATGAACACGCACAAGCACATGCACACATACCTCTACATGCATGTGCATATCTACGTGCACATGCACATGAACCCGCACACGCACACCCACACGCACACACACACGCGCACGCACAAGCACATGCACACGCACACGTGCATGCACACGCACATGCACATGCACACGCACACGCACATGCACCTACACATCCACACGAACACGCACACTCACATACACACGCACGTGCACATGTACACGCACATGCACACGGACATGCACATGCACACATGCACACGCACATGCACATACACTCACACAAGCATGCATGCACATGCACTGCACAGCACATGCACATGCACTGCACACACACTGCACATGAACACATACACACACATGAACACCAAAACGCACACGCACCCGCACACGAACATGCACGCATACCTACACACGCACACGGACATGCACTCGCATGCGCACACGCAGCCGCGCATGCACACACACACACACATGCACATGTACACACACATGCACACACACACACACATGCACAGAGGCACGCACATAGGCACGCATACACCGCACACGCACACGTACATGCATCCACAGCCATAAACGCACTCACACAAGCACGTGCACACGTAAATAGAAACACACACGCACCTGCACACTCAGACGCACACGCACACTCACACGCACACACACACATGCGTAAATGCACACGCACACACCCATGCACGGGGACTCACACACGCATGCATAAATGCACACACAAACGAACACGCATGCGAACTCGCACACATACACAAACTCACACACAAACACGCACAAGCACACTCACACATACCTCTACACGCATGCGCATATCTACATGCACATGCACATGAACTTGCACACGCACACGCACACGCACATGCACACTGCACATGCACACGAACACGTACACGCACATGCACACGCACATGCACATGTACATGCACATGCACACGAACACACACACGCACATGCACATACACTCACACAAGCACGCATGCACATGCACTGCGCAGAGCACATACACACGCACACACACATGCACCCACACACGCATGTGCATGCACACACGCATGCATACCTGTACACGCACATGTACACGCAGCCGTAAATGCACTTGTTATCCAAAATGTGCCCTTGCTCATTTTTTGTGGCTAACTCCTCTAATTTTTCCTCTCTTGTGCCTCGGTCATAATATTTTACTTTTCAGCCACTAAAAACCTTACGGAAATGACACCGATAGATAGAACTATTTTCAAATTTCCAGAAGGTAAAGTTTTCCTCCTAACTCCATGTATTTTTGAAGTTATGGCTCGACGGAGTTTTTTGGAAAAATTTTCCCCTAAAAGGCCCACGGCCAATGAGATGCCGCCACGTGGCACCTAGAGTGGTGGAGTGCGGGAAATTTTGGAAAATTTTCCAAATGACCAAAAAGGTGTAAAAATTCAATTTTTACCCACCATCCCGATTTGGCCCTATTTTACCCTAAAACTTCAAATCACCATATCTTTCGATCCAGAGCTCGGTTTTCACGTTCTTTATATCAATGGAAAGTCTGGTGAAATTCTCTACAAGATTTTGTGGTTGTTTTTACATTTTGATGGAGTTTGGAGAGAAAATTGGAAAACACCTCTAGCACGTGGTAATGGACAAAAATGACGTCTCAACTACCATTTTTAATGAAGAATGGCTCACATTCTCTCCCAGCGATGGCTAAAAATGTCGGGGATGGGTTTGTAAGGATGCCCATGCTTTATTTTGAATGCATTTTGGTCAATGGTTGAATCCCTTCCACGTTTTCCCGAATTTCTCTCTTCTAGGCTTGTCCTTGCACCGTAAAAGCCAGATTTGGCTCATTTTCAAAGGGTTGAACATTTTTTTGTGTATTACAGGTCCCCTTTCTCACCTTGGAAGTGATTTTGGTGGAATATCAGACCTTTTCTATGAGCTACAACTTTATTTTACCTCTCAGGTGTTGTAATGCAAGTGATTTTGATGATTAAAATAACAATACACCTCGTGATTAGTTTTCATCCTCTACCTGTGTTGTTTGGTTAATTTATGATCCTTCATTACAATTATCAGTTTGTGCATGAGGTTCTTGTTATCCAAAATGTGCCCCCTGCTCATTTTGTGGCTAACTCCTCCCATTCTTCCCTCTCTTGTGCCTCGGTCACAAAATTTTTGCTTTCAAGCACTCAAAAGCTTCGAAGTGGCACCATTGGATAGATCTCTTTCTCGGCTTTCCATAAAGGTAAAAATTCAAAAAAATTTCCCACCGACCCGATTTGGTCTGTTTTGACCTAAAACTTCAAATCGCCATATCTTTCGATCCAGAGCTCGGTTTTTCACATTCTTTATATCAATGGAAAGATGGTGAAATTATCTACAAGATTTTGGGGTCAATTTTGTATTTTGGTGGATTTTGGAGAGAGAAAATTAAAAATGTCTCTGGCACATGGTCATGGACAGAAATGACGTTTCAACCACCGTTTTTAATGAAGAATGGCTCGCATTCTCTCCCAGCATGGATAAAAATGTCAGGGGATGGGTCTGTAAGGATGCCCATGCTATTTTGAATGCATTTTGGTCAATGGTTGAATCCCTTCCACGTTTTCCCATGTTTCTCTCTCTTGGGCTCGTCCCTTGCACTGTAAAAGCCAGATTTGGCTCATTTTCAAAGGGTTGAACATTTTTTGTGTATTGCAGGTCCCCTTTCTCACCTTGGAAGTAATTTTGGTGGAATATTAGACCTTTTCTAAGAACTGCAACTCATTTTTACCTCCCAGGTGTTATAATGCAAGTGATTTTGATGTTAAAATAACAATACAGGCCCTGTGATTAATTTTTCATCCTCTGCTGGTGTTGTTTGACTAATTTCTGATTCTTCATTACAGTTATCAGTTTGTGCATGTTGTTTTGTTACATTTTATGAATTGTGTCAATCTGCAGAAGTGAGAAATGCTCACCACTCCTTTGGTGCATCACCTATTAGCATTAGTTTTAGTTCTTTCTTTTGCATTTTCTATCCTTGTCCCTTTGGAATTTAGAGTAGATTTAGGAGTTTAAACCTCTGTAATTGTGCAAGTAAAATAGCTGATCAGAGGAGTTGAGGAACCAACCTCTAATCTAGAGATTTCTCTTCCATTTTTGCAAGTCCCACACTTGGGAAGAGGATTCAATGTTGTGCAATCACACTGGATGCTAGTATGATCAAACTAGAAATCTGATCAACATCTAGGGGGTGCTGCTGATTTGCAACAACAGTTTTGGCACACTCGGTGGGACCTTAGAGGTCTTCCACTTTATCTTTGATAGGTTGGTGTGTTCTTGTTAAAGATTCATCCTTTTGGAGGCACTTTCAAAAGCACATCTGACAACTCCATCGGTAAACAACTCATTCTCTAAGTTTCGGACCTATTTTCCATTCATTTCCATCCATTCTTATTTCCATAATTTTCATTATTTTCCATTCCATGAAGTTGTGCAATCATGACTTCATTTCCATCATTTAATTCACATTTACAATGTATATATCACACCTCCAACATGTTGTAAAATCCTCTAAATCAGCATTTTGATCAAATTCAAAATCAGCATGTCTACTGTTATCCAAAATATGCCACCTGCTCATTTTGTGGCTAACTCCTCTCATTCTTCCCTCTCTTGTGCCTCGAGTCACAAATTTTATTTTTCACGCACTCAAAACCTTCCGGAAATGGCACCATTGGATAGAGCTCTTTCTCATCTTTCCGAGAAGGTAAAGTTTTCCTCCTAACTCCATGTATTTTTCAAGTTATGGCTCACAGAGTTTTGTGGGAAATTTTCCCTAGAGGCCCACACCAATTAGAACTCGCCACGTGTCCGGGCCAAAATATCAAAGCGACCCGATTTGGCCCTATTTTGCCATAAAACTTCAAATCACCATATCTTTCGATCTAGAGCTCGGTTTTCATGTTCTTTATATCAATGGAAAGCTGGTGAAATTCTCTACAAGATTCCAAGGTCAATTTTGCATTTTGGTGGAGTTTGGAGAGAGAAAATCAAATAATACTTCTGGCACATGGTAATGGCCAGAAATGACATTTCAACAACCAGTTTTAATGCAAAATGGGTCGCATTCTTCTTCAACATGGCCAAAAATGTCAGGGCATGGGTCTGTAAGGATGCCCATGCTATTTTAATGCATCTTCATTCAATGGGGAATGGCTTCCACGTTTTTTACATGTTTTCTCTCTCCTGGGCTCAACCCATGCATTGTAAAAGCTAGATTTGGCTCATTTTTTGAGGTGGAACATTTTTTGGATAGCAAGCTTCTTCTTTCACCTTCAACAAGTGATTTTTGCAAGTATCAGACCTTCTTCATGATTCTAATAGGTTTCTACCTCTTTGATGTTGCAAATGCAAGGATTTTGACAGTGAAAATGACAGGTGTGGACTCTGTGATCAATTTTCAGTCCTTTGTTTGTATTGTCTTGCTTCATTTCAGACCTCTAATTACATCTTATCAGCCTTTGTATGATGTTTCATGTTGCATTTCATGAAATTGTGTCAATTTGCATGAACAAGAAGTGTTCACCACTCCTTTGGTGTATCACCTATTAGTTTAGTTTTAATTTTTGCACTTTCTATATCTATCTCCTTGGAATTTAGAGTAGGATTAGGATTCAAACCTCTGCAATTATGCAAATAACAGATATGATCAGAGGAGTTTGAGGAACCAGCCTCTAATCTAAAGATTCCTCTCTCATTTTACAAGTCCCACACTTGGAGAGAGGTTTCAATGTTGTGCAATCACACTGGATGCTTAGAATGATCAAATTAGAAGCCTGATCAACATCCAGGGGGTGCTGCTGATTTGCAACAACAGTTTTGGCATGCTCGGTGGGACCTTAGAGGTCTTTCACTTTATCTTTGATAGGTTGGTGTGTTCTTGTTAAAGATTCAGCCTTTTAGAGGCACTTTCAAAAGCACATCTGGCGACACCATCTGGTAAACAACTCATTCTCTAAGTTGCGGACACTGTTTTCATTCATTTTCATCCATTCTTCTTTCCATCATTTTGATTCTTTTCCATTCCATGAAGTTGTGCAATCATGACTTCATTTCCATCATGGAATTCACATTTACAACAGCAGTATATCACACCTCCAACATGTTTTACAAATCCTCCAAATCAGCATTTTGATCAAATTCAAAATCAGCATGTCTACCCCTATGAGCAACATTGCAAAAGTCGGTTTGGATATGAAGCATGTCAAGCACAAGGGTATTCTAGTTGTGAGGGAAATCAAGAAGAAAATGTAGATCTGCTGGAATAAATCCAAAAGATGGAGGCAAAGATGGTGCAATCAAGAGCAACAGCTCAAATGAAAGCTTTTAGAATTGGTTGCAGGATTCCTTGTCCATGGGGAGGCCCTTTTCCAAGACACTTCAGCCCTCAGGAGAAGCTAGACTTATGATGAAGATGCTGCCCCAACTTACACAATGGACAGATAAAAATAGAGACCTATACACTTGGTGTTGAACAACCTTGTCAATGGGTAAGTTCTACACCATCATCTAGTTTTTCTCTTCCCATTACTCAAGCAACATCATCTCATTTGGAATTTCAAATTCTAAATCCAGTCAATGCTGCCCCAGGAATTAATTCCATTTCTCCATTCCCTAGTCTTCCACCCCATCTCAATTCTTCTTTCCCTTTCCTTCCAAACAGTCATCCCCTCCACAAAAGCTAACAGAAATACCCTCTCCTCCAAAGAAACAAGAGTTTCTACCTCCTCCACCACCACGAAAAATTGCAAAATCAATTGAGTTACAATCCACTTCTCCTCTTGCATTCCCAAATCCATGTTGGGAGGATAAAAATCAGAATTCTAGTCAAGGAAAACAACAACAAAAAGAAAAGCCAAACAAGGATGAAGAAATTCGAAGTCTCAAGAGTTGGGCTCTTAAATTTGGGATGACAAAGATCCCCTTGATGGTTAAGCCTTTAGAAGAGGTTGGAGTTGGAAAACAAGTGGTGGTTAGGACTGAATTTGCTGCAGCAGGAGAAGAGCAAAAAGAAGAAGCAGATCAGCAATCAGTTTGCTCAGAAAGTAGTGTCCATGTTAGCATTCTATTCGAAGAGAATGTTGATTCAATTCAAGTTACACAATCACCCATGGAGGAAGAAAGATCTGAAGAAGATCCTACAGTCCCAACTTGTCCTCTAGAGCAGCAGATTGAAGAGTTTGACTTAACGAACTTCATGCTAGAGGAAGAGTTCTATCAAGAACAAGATTGTCTTCAAGTAGTAGAAGAGGGAGAAGATGCTCCAAATCCAAAAGAAGAGGAGCACATTCTAGTTGTGGAGGATAAAATTACAGATCCAAGGGCTTTAAGTGTAAAGCAGGCTACAAGAGAACCTTCAATTTTTCTTTCTACTTCATCTCTCTCGAGTTCTAGTGCTAAAGAAGAGTTTGATCCCTCAAACTCAATGTTGAAGGATGAAAGAAACCATGATGATCAAGTTACGAGATCAAGAGGATACTGTGGAGGAAGTTGAGCATTTGCGGTAGGAGGACAACAATGAGGTAGTTTATCTCATCCGATTTGGAGGATTTTTGATGAAGAAGAACCGGTTGAGTTTCCACCATTCTCTCTTTCATCTTCCACGTCCCAAATACTTGAGCTTACTTTGTCATGAAGGAGAGCATTCATTTGCAGCAACCTGCATCTTATAGCAGCTCTTTAGAACCAAGATTGGAAGATTTTAATCTTTCATGTTCTTCATTGGAGGAAGAGAAAGGGCGTAAAAGTCCTACCGTTGCTTCCACATCACCCACCCAAGAAGGTCTACAAGAAGACTCCATTTTTGGAGTTGAAAATCGAGCTATGGGCATATCAAATGGATCATAGGTTGCCCAATAAGGTATTTGACTTCATTGGAGTCAAAGAAGAAGTCACAACCAGTCATGCTTGCTTCTAAGCATGAGGGTGAGCTACTGAAGTACCAAGGATCAGCTGTCATACCTCTTCAATCCAAATGCGAGCAACTAAAAGAGGTATTGGATTTGTTTTCAGTTGACACCTTGATGATTTGGAGAATACCACTTCTTGTTAATTTTCCACTCATCCAATCAGCCATGTTCAATGCCAAATTAGTTGCATGGTTATAACTTTTGAGAAAGGAAGCTATATCTCCCAACCGGTTACAGGGTTTGTTTAGCCCACTTTTGCTTCCGGTTAGAGTAGGATAGGTAGTTTTGCTTTCAGTAAAAGAAGTGCTTGTGCACACTCTACATGTTCCATTTTGGAGCATGTATGACCCTTTAGTTTTGTACATAGTTTTTGTGGTGCTGGTTTTGCTCTTGTGCAGTCCATTTCAGTGGGTTTCCAAGTGGCTCAGAGAGGAGGTTTTCAAAGTTCAGATCAGTTTGCAGGCTACAACTCATGACTCCATGCCCAATGGATGCTTCAGGCAACTGGTAACTTCATCCAGCAGGCAGATGACCCCTCTGAGTCACCAAAATTGTTATCCAAAATGTGCCCCCTGCTCATTTTGTGGCTAACTCCTCTCATTCTTCCCTCTCTTGTGCCTCAGTCACAAAATTTTGCTTTTCAGGCACTCAAAACCTTCTGGAAATGGCACCATTGGATAGAGCTCTTTCTCAGCTTTCCAGAAAGGTAAAGTTTTCCTCCTAACTCCATGTATTTTTCAAGTTATGGCTCGGCGGAGTTTTTGTGGGAAATTTTCCCCTAGAAGGCCCGCAGCCAATCAGAACTCGCCACGTGTCCAAGCCAAAAATATCAAAGCGACCCGATTTGGCCCTGTTTTTCCCTAAAACTTCAAATCACCATATCTTTCAATCCAGAGCTCGGTTTTTCACGATCTTTATATAAATGGAAAGCTGGTGAAATTCTCTACAAGATTCCGAGGTCAATTTTGTATTTTGGTAGAGTTTGATTAGAGAAAATCAAAAAATGCTTTGGCACGTGGTAATGGCTAGAAATGACGTTTCGACAACTAGGTTTAATGTAAAATGGGTCGCATTCTTCTTGACATGGCCAAAAATGTCGGGACATGGGTGCATGTAAGGACGCCCATGCTTTATTTTAATGCATCTTCATTCAATGGGAATGGCTTCCACATTTTTCACATGTTTTCTTTCTCTGGCTCAACCCATGCATTGTAAAAGCCAGATTTGGCTCATTTTTTGAGGTGGAACATTTTTTTGGATAGCAAGCTTCTTCTTTCACCTTCAACAAGTGATTTTTGCAAGTATCAGACCTTCTTCATGATTGTAACAGGTTTTTACCTCTTTGATGTTGCAAATGCAAGGATTTTGACAGTGAAAAATGACAGTGCAGACTCTGTGATCAATTTTCAGTCCTTTGTTTGTATTGTCTTGCTTCATTTCAGACCTCTAATTACATCTTATCAGCCTATGTATGATGTTTCATGTTGCATTTCATGAAATTGTGTCAATTTTCATGAACAAGAAGTGTTCACCACTCCTTTGGTGTATCACCTATTAGTTTAGTTTCAATTTTTTCACTTTCTATCTCTGTCTCCTTGGAATTTAGAGTAGGATTAGGATTCAAACCTCTGCAATTGTGCAAATAACAGATCTGATCAAAGGAGTTTGAGGAACCAACCTCTAATTTGGATATTCCTCTCTCATTTTACAAGTCCCACACTTAGAGAGAGGTTTCAATGTTGTGTAATCACACTGGATGCTTAGAATGATCAAATTAGAAGCCTGATCAACATCTAGGGGGTCTTCTTAAATTTGAAACAACACTACCCATATAAGCGGCGGTGCAAAGTCGGTTTGGATATGAAGCATGTCAAGCACAAGGGTATCTTTGGTTGTGAGGGCAGATCGAAGAAAATGCAGATCTGCTAGAACAAATCCAAAAGATGGAGGTAAACATGGTGCAATCCAAGGCTCAAGCACAAATGAAAGCATTTAGAATCGGTTGTAGAGAACCTTGTCCATGGGTGGGACATTTTCCAAGGCATTACAACCCTCAAGAGAAGCTAGACTTCATGATTACAACACTACCATTGCTTGTAAAGTGGACTGAATGAATAAAGGTGTATGAGAGGAGTATTCAACAACCTTATCAATGCAGTAAGCACACCATCTCATGCCTTTTCTCTCCCTCTTTCCCAATCTGTTTTTTCTCAGCAGTGTCAAGTTTTAAACTCTCCATCTATTGTCCCAAGTGTTGAATCCATTTCTCCATTCCCTAATCTTCCACCCCATCTCAATTCTTCTGTCCTTTTCCCTTCCAAACAGTCATTCCCTCTAAAGAAACAAGAGTTCCTACCTCCTCCACCACCACAAAAAAATGCAAAATCAATTGAGTTACAATCCACTTCTCCTCTTGCATTCCCAAATCCATGTTGGGAGGATAAAAATCAGAATGCCAATCAAGGAAAACAGCAGTAGAAAGAAGAGCCAAACAAGGATGAAGAAATTCAAAGTCTGAAGAGTTGGGCTCTTAAATTTGGGATTACAAAAATCCCCTTGATGGTGAAACCAATAGAGGATGTTGAAGTTGGAGAACAAGTGGAAAACAAGGATGATTTTATAACAACGGTGAAGTGAGAAAAAAGCGGTTTGTTGATGATGAGTTGGGTGTCCATGTTGGTACTTTGTCTAAAGAAAATGTTGATCCAGGTTTGCACTTTGCAAAATCAACCATCGAGAAGGAAGGAAAACCATCTCAAAACCCCATCTTTGAGGAGCAAATGGATGAGGTCAAGTCAGTTTTTTACAACAGAGAAGAAGGAAGTATTATTGATACATTTTTGCTTTCATTTGAAGGGGATGATTTGATTGATGAAGCCATTATGGAGGTGAACAAAAGAGGTCCAAATTGTGAGCAAAAGGGTGAAGAAAATGCAGATTTGGAGGCCACCATACAAAAGGGAGAGACTTTTCTGCAGCAAGACATTCAAGAGTTTGATTTGCCATCAAACTTAGAAGAATGTTTAGATGAAGAGCTAGCTGAAATTACCATGTTTCCTTCTTCACCATTTGTTCTCCAACAACAAGAACTTGCTGCCATGGACAAAAGAGTTGAAGGACAATAGCCTACGTTACAACATGCCTCTTGAATCAAGTGGAAGAATTTGATCTTCCAAAAGCTACAATAGAGGAGCTCTAAAACCAACAATGTATTACAGCGAGGTAACAACAATGCAAAAGCAACTTCATTGGATGTTGCAATCGATAACGAGGAGTTGCACACTATAGAAGAGTTCCATGTTGCCATGAAGGAAGAGAAAGGGCAAAAAAGTCTTACCATTGCTTCCACATCACCCACCCAAGAAGGTCTACAAGAAGACTCCATTTTTGGAGTTGAAAATCAGAGCTATGGGCATATCAAACAGATCATACCTTGCCCAATAAGGTATTTGACTTCATTGGAGTCAAAGGAGAAGTCACAACTAGTCATGCTTGCTTCTAAGCATGAGGGTGAGCTACAAAGTACCAAGGATCAGCTATCATACCTCTTCAATCCAAATGCAGAGCAACTAAAAGAGGTATTGGATTTGTTTTCAGTTGACACCTTGATGATTTGGGTAGAAGACCATCTTCTTGTTGATTTTCCACTCATCCAATCAGCCATGTTCAGTGCCAAATCAGTTGCATGGTTGCAACTTTTGAGAAAGGGAAGCTATTTCTCCCAACCAGTTGCAGGGTTTGTTTAGCCCACTTTTGCTTCTAGTTAGAGTAGGATAGGTAGTTTTGCTTTCAGTAAAAGAAGTGCTTGTGCACACTCTACATGTTCCATTTTGGAGCATGTATGACCTTTAGTTTTGTACATAGTTTTTGTGGTGCTGGTTTTGCTCTTGCGCAGTCCATTTCAGTGGGTTTCCAAGTGGCTTAGAGAGGAGGTTTTCAAAGTTTAGATCAGTTTACAGGCTACAACTCATGACTCCATGCCCAATGGATGCTTCAGAAACTGGTAACTTCATCTAGTAGGCAGATGCCCCCTCTGAGTCACCAAATTGTTATCCAAAATGTGCCCCCTGCTCATTTTGTGGCTAACTCCTCGCATTCTTCCCTCTCTTGTGCCTCAGTCACAAAATTTTTGTTTTCAAGCACTCAAAACCTTCTGGAAGTGGCACCATTGGATAGAGCTCTTTCTCACTTTCCAAAAAGGTAAAAATTCAAAAAAATTCCTTGACCCGATTTGGTCTGTTTTGACCTAAAAATTCAAATCGCCATATCTTTCGATCCAGAGCTCGGTTTTTCACATTCTTTATATCAATGGAAATCTGGTGAAATTCTCTACAAGATTCTAGGGTCAATTTTGAATTTTGGTGGAGTTTGAAGAGAGAAAATTGAAAAATGCCTCTGGCACGTGGTCAAGGACAGAAATGACGTTTCAACCACCGTTTTAATGAAGAATGGCTCGCATTCTCTCCCAGCATGGCTAAAAATGTTACGGGATGCATCTGTAAGGATGTCCATGCTGTTTTGAATGCATTTTGGTCAATGGTTGAATCCCTTCCATGTTCTCTCACATTTCTCTCTCCTGGGCTTGTCCTCAGACCGTTGTAAAAGCCAGATTTGGCTCATTTTCAAAGGGTTGAACATTTTTTGTGTATTACAGGTCCCCTTTCTCACCTTGGAAGTGATTTTGGTGGAATATTAGACCTTTTCTAAGAACTGCAACTCATTTTTGCCTCCCAGGTGTTGTAATGCAAGTGATTTTGATGTTAAAATAACAATACAGCCCTGTGATTAATTTTTCATCCTCTGCTGGTGTTGTTTGACTAATTTATGATTCTTCATTACAGTTATCAGTTTGTGCATGTTGTTTTGTTGCATTTTATGAATTGTGTCAATCTGCAGAAGTGAGAAATGCTCACCACTCCTTTGGTGCATCACCTATTAGCATTAGTTTTAGTTTATCTACATTCTCTATCTCTGTCTCCTTTGGAATTTAGGGTAGGATTAGGAATTTAAACCTCTGCAACTTGTAAGTGATAAATCTGATTAGAGGAGTTGAGGAACCAACCTCTAATCTGGAGATTCCTTTCCCATTTTACAAGTCCCACACTTGGGGAGAGGATTCAATGTTGTGCAATCACACTGGATGTCTAAAATATCAAACTAGAAATCTGATCAACATCCGAGGTGCTCGGATTTATTTACAACAACGATTATTTGTTGCATTTTTATGGATCATGTCAATCTGCGATGTAAAAAAATGCTCACCACTCCTTTGGTGCATCACCTATTAGCATTAGTTTTAGCTTTTTGCATTCTCTATCTCTATCTCCTTTGGAATTTAGGGTAGGGTTAGGAATATAGACCTCTGCAACTTGTAAGTGATAAATCTGACCAGAGGAATTGAGGAACCAGCCTCTAAACTGGAGATTCTTTTCTCATTTTGCAAGTCCCACACTTGGGGAAAGGATTCAATGTTGTGCAATCACACTAGATGCTAGTATGATCAAACTAGAAATTTGATCAACATCCAGGGGGTGCTGCTGATTTGCAACAACATAGTTTTGGCATGCCCGGTGGGACCTTAGAGGTCTTCATCTTCATTGCAACAAAATTGATGTGCATTTGTTGCAAGTTTCTTGCTTTAAAAGAGCTATAAATTACACATCTGGCGACTCCAAGGAAGAAGAATCAGCTGGTTTTAGCAGTGCAGACCTGAAAACTCATGAGAAGAATCAACACAAGGTCAAGAGCTGGAGAGGAAGAGGTGTTGTTTGAATATCTGTAGTTATCTCCAAGAATAAGGCAAAGTGGGAGGAGAATCCAAAGGTCCCCATCTCCACCAAACAGAACTCTCTCAACTCCTCCACCTGGTAGGCCTTTCATTCAATCAACAAGGGTTCTAAGGCCAATCAGAATGACACAAAACAACCCCTATGTCGATTTCACTTGCAGCAGCCCACTTGCTCTCAATGCACAAAATCCAATCCCAGTTGCAACATTAAAGAACATTCCATGCTTCACTGAGAAAATCAGACCTCACTTGGTGATCATGTTAAGGATATTGCTAACATTTGTACAATCCATGAGATCAATGAGATGCAAGTTCTTTGTCAAATCACGCTGGCATCTTCATTCAAAGGGAAAGCTTTGCAATGGTTCAGGAGTCTTGCCTTAGGTTTTATTCAAAATTAGAATCAGCTATGTATAGCCCTCCATGAGCAGTTTGGGGAAAAGGGAGACAACTTGTCCCTTTTGGAGTAGCTGACAACTATCAAAAGAGCTCCCAATGAGCAGCTGACTGATTTTAATTTCAGATTTCAAAGGACTTGGGAGAGAATTCCATTGGTAGTCAGGCCAACAATAGAAGGTGCTTTTCTTTATTACCTTAAAGCTTTAAATTCTGATATTTCTATGTTAATTCAGTCCATGGGAGGCACAACTATCCCCATTGCTTATAGCATTGCCATTAGAGCTGAAAATTGTTTGATTCAAGCTGACAAGCTGGCTCCTAGGCCTCCAATTCCATTATTTCCAAGTTTAGAGAGTCTAAGTACTAGCCAAGTGCCTAATTTAGCTTCTATTCCCACTCTTAGAAATCGAATTCAAATGAAGCTTCCACTTCATTTTCTAGTGCCTCAAATGAACTTCAAGAAGTCATGAAGCAATTGTAAAATCTAGGTAATGAGCTGGTTACACTCAAAAGGCAGCAAGCTCAAGGTTTTAGACCTTCCTTCCAGCCTCAAGCTCAGCCTAATAGGTAACCATATCAACCTCATAGACCACCTAATCCAGCTGCAAATCGAAATCAAGCAAGGCCTCCTGCCAATAGACCATTTCAGCCCTATAATCCCAATGCTACATCTGCATCTAAAGCATTAGTGCCAGTACAAAACAATATAGCTCAAGAGTATGATTGGTGTTTCCCATGCAATGAACCTCATAACCAGTCCATGTGCTTCAACGGTGCCTTGAATCAAGCATTAATGGTGACAAAGAATCGGTGTGGAGGGTGAAGGTAGTCAAGGAAATAACCAACAAGAAGAAACATTCCAGCAGCAATCAGCTCCAAATGATACCACACTTATAAACCGGCGAGCGAAGATTTTTCCGACATGAATCAAATGATTTCCCAAAGTGTTGCAGCCAACACAAGGTCAAAGAGAAGAAATTTGGTGAAGAACAGCCATCGGCCCCAAGTAATTCACGACCTTCTGTCACTCCACAAACTATTGGCAAGAAAAATGTAATCCCAAGCACGTAAGGATTGCCTAAAACACCTCTAGGCCAACCCAAATGTCGGTTATTGTTGCTACCCATGTGCAAGGAATGAATGTGCAGGCCAAGGGACAGTAGAGGGATACTTCATCTCCATTCAGTATCATTGATCAAATGAAGAAGACAAATGTAAACATATCAATGTGGGAATCACTATCTATCCCAGGCCAAAGAGATTTGCTACAAGCTGCCATGAAGGACTGGTCAACTTCAAATCAGCAAGTCCAAATGTAAGAGAAGGTGCTCACAAATGTTGCCCAGCCTGAGGGGAATCATGGAGGACAACAAGGTAAAATATTGAAGCCCCCTCCATTCTACGTTTCATTGATTATTGGAAATCAATTAGTACACAATTGCATGATTGATTCCGGGGCAAGTAGTTCAGTAATGCCCAAGCAAATAGCTGATCAGTTGGGAATTCAGTATGAAACCATATCCAAAGGGGTGGTGCAATTGGATGGGACAACAATAACAATATTTGGAGTGATTAAAAACTTGAGTCTTACTTTGCATGCCTGTCCCAACGTGGTTGTTTTGCAAGATGTCTCAGTAATAGACCTTCCACCACTCTTTTCCCTATGTTTGTCAAGGGATTTCACAGCTAAGATTGGAGGTTACTTGTCTGCTGATTGGTCACACATGTTGTTCAGAACAAGATATGGAACCAAAGCCATAATCAAGTCTGAACCTATTGCAAACTTTCACATTGAGCCTTACACTCCAAGTCAGATTAATGCCAATTGTTTAGCGTTTGATCAAGAAGATCATCCAAGCACTGATGAAGCTAACACCAAGGTTGGAAGCATCCCAAATTTAACTCTTGATGAATGGGCAAGCAAGGTGCATGCTTTTTATCCTTATCAAGAAATAGAAGAATCTGAGTGGGAGTCTATTACATACATGAAGAAAATTAGCCTATTCTAGCATCACCAAGCCAAACCACAAAGATGACAATGAGGTATGGCAGTTGTTTTTGATGGATCAAGGAGTAGACAAGGTGCAGGAGGGGGATCCATACTGGTTTCACCTCAAGGAGTTAAGTATTATTCATCTTTTAGATTTCGGTTTGCATGTTCTAATAACACTGCTGAATATGAAGCCTTGGTGTAAGGACTGCGCATTGGGCAATCAAGAGAGGAATAAAGAACTTGCAAGTATTTGGTGACAGTGAGTTGATTGTCAACCAAGTCAAGGGCAGCATGTTGTCAAGAATGATCTACTCAAGTGCTACAAGAATAGGGTGTGGGACCTCATTGAAGATTTTGAGGGTTTTGGCAACAAATCCATTCCTAGGAAAGAGAACCAAGCCGCTGACAGGCTTGCAGCAGTTAGGGCAGCCTTTGACGTTGTGGAGAGCATTCAAAAAGACAAGGTACAACCAAACATCCATGTGATTGTGAGGCCTTCAGTGCCAGATAACAATGTAAGTTGGCAAGTGTTTGAAAATGATCAGCAAATCATCCATTTCTTGTAAGAAGAGGCTGAATTCTCAGCCAAAAATTAGGAAAAGTTAGAGCAGCAGTATGGTGACCAAGTGGTGCAGCTGAGAACCAACAAACTACCAAAGGGACTTATTACTTTGGATTCCATTTTCAATCCTAATGATCAGTTTAGGAAGGAGAAAGCAAACATCCAAGTGAAGGGAGAAGATTCAGTGTCCATCTCAGTAGAAAGAGGCAAATCACTCCAAATTGGTAAGATGACAACTGAGCAAGAAAGGTATGAGTTCATACAACTTTGTCAAGAATTCCTTGATGTGTTTTCTTGGAGCTATGAAGATTTGAAAGGTTTCAATCCCGAGTTAGCTCAACACACCATTGAATTGGATCCAAATACTAAGCCCATCAGGCAGAAACAAAGGCCAGTCAACCCCCACATGGAGCCTCTCATGAGAAAAGAATTGAATAAGTTGATAGAATCAAGAATCATATTCCCTATCAAGCATTCTAGTTGGGTTGCCAACTTGGTTCCAGTCAGAAAGAAGAGTGGGGAAATCAGATTGTGTGTTGACTTCAGAGATTTGAATAGAGCATCTCTCAAGGATCATTATCCACTTCCTTCCATGGAGCAGATTTTACAAGTTGTTGCTGGCTCCGAGAGGTTTTCACTACTTGATGGCTATTCAGGGTATAATCAGATTATGGTGAAGGAAGAAGATTAGTTCAAGACAGCCTTTACAACTAAATGGGGAACTTATGCATACAGAAAATGCCATTTGGGCTGTCCAACGCTGGAGCTACCTTCCAAAGAGCAATGGACATGGCGTTCAAAGGTTTGATTAACAACATTATACTGATATATCTTGATGATATCATTGTTTTTTCAAAAAATACAACAGACCACCTCTTTCATTTGAGACAAGTGTTCCAAAGGTGTAGAAGATTTGGAGTCTCCTTGAATCCTAAAAAGTGTGTTTTTCTAGCCCATGAAGGAAAACTCCTTGGCCACATTGTCTCCAAAGAAGGATTAGCAATTGATCCGGAAAGAGTCGAAGCCATAAGAGCACTGCCATTGCCAAGCCACAAGAAGGCCCTTCAAAGTTTCTTGGGAAGAATAAATTTTGTTTGGAGGTTTGTCCCAAATTTTGCAGCCCTTGTCAGACCTATCACCAAGATGCTAAAGAAAAGCATGGCTTTCAAATGGACAACAGAAGGAAAGGAAAGTTTTGAAGCAATCAAAGAAGCCATCTCTCAAGCCCCAACTCTCATCAACCCGGATTTCTCCAAGGATTTCATCCTCTATGCGTTTGGAGGTGATGATACTATTTCTGCAATTTTGGTACAGCAAAATAAAGACAATGATGAGCAGCCAATTACTTTCTTTAGCCAAAGCCTGGAGGACTATGAGGTGAGATATTCTTTCATTGAGAAGCATGTTCTTGCAGTAATCAGGAGCTTGAAGAAATTCAAGCATCTAGTTTCAAACAATAAGGTCCAATTGTTGGTTTCTCATGTGGGGGTTAAAGACTTCCTCCTCAACAAAGACTTGAATGAAAAAAGGGCAGGTTGGATTACTCGTGTCATGGAGTATGACATTGAGATCAAAGTCACCAAGTTGGTAAGAGGAAAAGGATTGTGTGAGTAGCTGATCTTGAGCAAACAAGAGGAATCATGCAATGAGAAGGAGGTTGTTTTGGCATTGCAAGACAGCCATGAGCAAGGAAGCACTCAAGAGGAGAATGATGGTGTCCCCACTCCTTGCTGGACCCAAGGTATAATGCACTTCCTAAGCACAGGTCTATGTCCTCCAGAGATGAACAAGACCCAAAGAAGACACTTCAGGTTGCAATCTGTCCCATATGCCTTTGTTGATGGTGTTTTATTCAAAAGAGATGTGAATGGAGTACTGTTGAGATGCATTGGTACAAATCAGATTCATAAGGTGCTGGAAGAGTTCCATGGTGGACCAGCTGGTGGTCATTTTGCACCAAGAGTGACAGCTCTAAAGATCATGAGGGCTGGTTATTATTGGCCCAAGATTTTCAATGATTGTTATGCATGGATCAAGAGGTGCAAGAATTGTGCATTTTTCACAGGTAAAGAGAGGCTAGCTGCCCTCCCATTGCATCCAATTTCAGTTGACCAACCATTCATGCAATGGGGTTTAGACTTCATTGGAGTTATTAATCCCAATTCGAGCCAAGGGCACAAGTGGATTTTAACAGCCACAGATTACTTCACCAAATGGACTGAAGCAGTAGCACTCAAGGAAGCAAATGAATCTAGCATCCTAGACTTCTATGAGGGAATAGTAACTAGATTTGGCATACCAACTACAATAATATCAGATAATGCATTGGCATTCATTGGATCCAAGGTGACTGAATGGGCTGTCAAGAATGGGATCTACCTAAGTACTTCATCAAACTATTACCCCCAGGGTAATGGCCAAGCTGAATCTACAAACAAGAACTTGTTGAGGATCATTAGGAGGACTCTTGATGAGAATCAGAGGTCTTGGCATACCAAATTGAAATCAGCCTTATGGGCTGATAGGATAACTCCTAAAAGATCTACAGGTAACTCTCCATTCAAGCTTATTTATGGAAGAGAGGCAATTTTGCCCATATCACTTGAGTTGCCAACATTGGAACTCATGAAATAGTTGGAGTTGTTGGAGTTTGAGCCCATGGAAGTCGATATGAAAATTGATGGAGCTCTAAGAAATCAGAAATCAGGCATCCCAAGCAATGAAGAAGGATCGGGCTTTGATAAAGAAGACCTTTGATAGAAAGGCCAAGAACAGATCCTTCCAAGTTGGAGATCTAGTGTTAAAATGGGACGTGGATAGAGCAAAACCAGGAAGGCATTCAAAATTTGATGCCATTTGGAGTGGCCCATACATGGTCACAAAGTGTAAGGACAACAATGCTTTCCAGTTGTCTTCATTGGATGGCGAAGAACTGTAGATTCCAGTCAATGGAATCCATCTGAAGCATTGCTACTAAAGGAAATGCTTCACCCTGTACATATTAGTTTAGGTTTTTCATTCCTCCAAGTGCTTGTGCACATTGTTTTTTGTAGATTAGTTTTTCTTTCCCTAAGTGCTTTGGCACAAGCTTGTTGTTCCTGGAGATGTGTTTGCAGGCCTTGCTCCATCAGGTGATATTCCATCTTCCTCCTTGCAGTGTTCTAGTTAGTTGGGGTATCAAACAGAGAATTCAATGACTCCATACCCAATGGATTTCTTTAGGCAACTGGTAACTTCATCCAGCAAGCAGATGACCCCTTTGAGTCGCCAAAATTGTTATCCAAAATGTGCCCCTGCTCATTTTTTGTGGCTAACTCCTCTCATTTTTTCCTCTCTTGTGCCTCAGTCATAATATTTTGCTTTTTAGGCACTCAAAACCTTCTATAAATGACACCATTGGATAGAGCTCTTTCTCAGCTTTCCATAAAGGTAAAGTTTTCCTCCTAACTCCATGTATTTTTGAAGTTATGGCTCGGCGGAGTTTTTTGGAAAAATTTCCCTGAAAGGCCCACGGCCAATGAGATGCCGCCACGTGGCACCTAGAGTGGCGGAGTGCGGGGAAATTTTGGAAAATTTTCCAAATGACCAAAAAGGTGCAAAAATTCAAATTTTGCCCACCAACCCGATTTGGCCCTGTTTTTCCCTAAAACTTCAAATGGCCATATCTTTCGATCTAGAGCTCGGTTTTTCGCGTTCTTTATATCAATGGAAAGCTGGTGAAATTCTCTACAAGATTCCAGGGTCATTTTTACATTTTGATGGAGTTTGGAGAGAGAAAATCAAAAAATGCCTCTGGCACGTGGTCATGGACAGAAATGACGTTTCAACCACCATTTTTAATGAAGAATCACTCGCATTCTCTCCCAGCATGGCTAAAAATGTCAGGGGATGGGTCTGTAAGGATGCCCATGCTGTTTTGAATGCGTTTTGGTCAATGGTTGAATCCCTTCCACGTTTTCCCGCGTTTCTCTCTCCTGGGCTCGTCCCTTGCACTGTAAAAGCTAGATTTGGCTCATTTTCAAAGGGTTGAACATTTTTTGTATTACAAATCCCCTTTCTCACCTTGGAAGTGATTTTGGTGGAATATCGACCTTTTCTAAGAGCTTCAACTTTATTTTGCCTCTCAGGTGTTGTAATGCAAGTGATTTTGATGATTTAAATAACAATACAACCTCTGTGATTAGTTTTCATCCTCTGCCTGTGATGTTTGGTTAATTTATGATCCTTCATTACAATTATCAGGTTTGTGCATGAGGTTCTTTGTTGCATTTTTATGGATCAGTGTCAATCTGCGAAGTAAAAATGCTCACCACTCCTTTGGTGCATCACCTATTAGCATTAGTTTTAGCTTTTTGCATTCTCTATCTCTGTCTCTTTTGGAATTTAGGGTAGGGTTAGGAATATAGACCTCTGCAACTTGTAAGTGATAAATCTGACTAGAGGAATTGAGGAACCACCTCTAAACTGGAGATTATTTTCTCATTTTGCAAGTCCCACACTTGGGAAAGGATTCAATGTTGTGCAATCACACTCGGATGCTAGTATGATCAAACTAGAAATCTGATCAACATCCGTGGAGTGCTGCTGATTTGCACGTGCACATGAACCCGCACACGCACATGCACACGCACACGCACATGCACACGAACGCGCACACTCACACGCACACGCACCTGCACATGCACACACATGCACAATGACACACACATGCACACGCACACGCACACACACGCACACGCACATGCACACGCACATACACTCACACAAGCACGCACACATATGCACCTACACACGCACATGCACCCGCACATGCACACACGCACGTGTACCTGCACATGCACATGCACACGCAGCCGTAGCCGTAAATGCACTCACACAAGAACACACACACGCAAATAGACACGCACGCGCAACTGCATACGATACGCACACGTAAATGCACGCGCACCCGCACATGCACACACACGCGCACTTGCACACGCACACGCACACACACTCGCACAGCACACGGACACGCACACGCGCGTGCACACGCTCACGCACATGCACACATATGTGCACCTACACACGCACACGCACATGCAGATCACACACACACACGTGCACACGGCATAGGCACACACATACGCATGCACATGCACCTACACACGCACACACATATACGCACATGCACACGCACACGATCACATGTGCACCTACACACACACACGCACATGCACACACACATGCACACGCACACACACACGCGCGCGTGCGCACACACACACACTCACACTCACACAAGCACGCACGCACATGCACTGCACACGCACATGCACACACGCACACACACACGCACCTAGACACGCACACGCACATGCACACACACTCGCACATGGACACGCACACGCACACCGCACACGCACACACACACGCACTCACACACGCATGCACACACGCACACGCACTCACACACGCATGCGCACACGCACATGCACGTGAATGTGCACACACAGATGAACATGCATGCGTACACACACACAAACACGCATGTGCACATGCACATGCACACGCACACACACACACACACGCACACGCACACGCACATAGAAATGCATAGTCACCTGGGCAGCGCATGCATCACACTCACACGCTTGCGTGCACGCGCACCCACACACACACATGCACACACACAGAACTCACACTCAACATGCACATGCATATGTACACGCACACACACACATGCAACACGCAAGCGCACATGTACACGCAAACACACACACACATGCACACGCACACGAGACGTACACATACATTCACACACAGGACATATAGACACGCATACGCATACACATACACAGGACACGAACACGTACACAAACACGTAAACACACATGCACATGCTTACACACACGCGCACACACACGCACACGGACGCGCAACAACACCACACGCACACGCACTCGCACTCGCACAAGCACACACACTTGCAAATGGACACGCACATGCATGCACACACACATGCAAACAGGACACGCTCGAGAACACGCACATGCATACGCACATGCACACGCACACACACACAAACACATACACACATACGCATACGCACACACATACGCACATGCACATGCACACATGCGCGCACGTGCAGCGCGCACGCGCACACGCACACACACGCACACGCACACACACGCACACGCACACACACCCATACCTCTACACGCACGCGCACATCTACACAAACATGTACACGAACCGACACACGCACACACACATGCACCTATACATGCACACGCACACACACATGGACACGCACATGCACATGCAAACGCACACGTACACGCACACACATACACACACGCACACACACTCACACAAGCACGCACTCATACAAGCACGCAGACACACATGCACCCGCATAGAACACACACACACACAACACACACACACACACACACACGCACACACGCATACCCACATGCACACACGCATGCGTACCTACACACGAACACGCACACAAGCATGCACATAAGCACGCGCACACGCACACGCACACGCACACGCACATGGACACGGATACACACACGAACATGGATACGCACACACACACACACACGCACCTACACATGCACCTGCACACGAACATGTACACACGCACACGCACCTGCACAAGCACACAAACGGACACGCATGCGCACGTGCACATGCACGCGGACACGCACTTGCACAAGCACACGCACACACACACACACACACATGCGTAAACGCATAAGCACACGCACGCGCACTCACACACGTACATGAACTCGAACACGAACACGCACAAGCACATGCGCACGCACCTCTGCACGCACGCGCATGTCTACACGCACATGCACATGAACCCACACACGCACACACACATGCACATACACACGCACATGCACATACACACGCACATGCACACACACATACACACGCACACGCACCTGCACATGCACACACACACACACACACACACACACACACATGCACACGCACATGCACACACACACACACACACGCACACGCACACGAACACACTCTCACACACGAGCACACACACACATGCACTCGCACACACACACGCACACGCACTCCGCACAGAACTCACACAAGCACACACGCACATGCACTGCACATGCACATGGACACACACGTACCCGCACACGAACACATACATGCACACGAACAAGCACATGCACATGCACCCGCACACGAACACACATGCGTACACTATGCACGCACAGGGCACATGCACACGCACCCGCGCATGTAAACGAACACGCACGCACATGCACACACGCACAAACACACGCACGCGCACGCGCGCACGTTTAACACGCACGCACACACGCACATGTATACGAACTTGCACATGAACATGCACACGAACAAGCACATGCACAAGCACACGCACCTCTACATGTACGCACACATGCACATGTATACGAACTCGCACATGAACATGCACACGTACAAGCACATGCACACGCACACGCACCTCTACACGCACGCGCACATCTACACGAACATGTACACGAACCCGCACACGCACACGCACACGCACACGCACACGTACACGCACACGCACACGCATACACACATGCACTGGACACGCACACGTAAATGTATATGCACATGCACATGGACATGCACATGCACATGCACATGCACAGCACACGGAGCATGGGCACGCGCATAAGCACACGCACACGCACTCACATAAACATGCACGCAAACAAACATGCACATGCACCCGCACATGAACACACACACGCACACGAACACACACACACATGCACATGCACACGCACACGTAAATGCACACACACACGCACATGCACACGCACACGCACACACACTCACACAAGCATGCATGCACATGCACCTGCACACGCACATGCACACACAAACAAAAACGCACACGCACATGCACTCACACGAGCACACACGCACATGTACATCTGCACACGCATACGCACCCGCACACGAACACATACACGCACATGAACACGAAAACACACACACACACCCGCACACAAACATTCATGCGCACTCCGCACACACACACACACATGCACACGCACACAAGCACGTGCACAAACATGTGCACAAGAATGTGTACAAGCACGCACACATGAACACACACGCACACCACAAGTGCACACACACGTGCACCTACACACGATCACGCACACGCACACAAGCATGCACACAGGCACGCACACAAGCATTTGAAAAAGCGTGCACACAAGCACGCGCATACGCAAACGCACACGCACACGCACAAGCACAAGCACATGCACACACACCTACACATCCACCCACACACGAACACGCACTTGTGCACACGAACGAGCACAAGCATGCGGACATGCACACATAAAAGGACACACAAGCGCACCTGCACATGCACGCGCACACACACTCGCACAAGCACACGCACATGCACACGCACATGCACACACATGCGCACGCGCACACCGTACACGCGCACACACATGCACATGCACACGAACATGCACGCACACACGTGCGAACTCGCACATCAACATGCACACACACACGCGCACCTGCACCTCTACACGCATGCACACATCTACACGAACCCGCACACACACACGAACATGCACACACGCACTGGACACGCACACGCACCTACACATGGACACGTACATGCACACGCAAACGCACACGCACATGCACCTGCACACAAACACGCACACACACACGCACACGCACACACGTATACCCACATGTGCACACATATGCACACCTACACACAAGCACATACACAAGCACACTCACAAGCACACGCACATGTACACGCACACGGATACACACACACACACACATGCACCTACACATGAACACATACACACGCACACGCACTGCACAAGAACACAAATGCAGACACGCACGTGCACTCGCAACATGCACGTGGACAAGCACTTACACAAGAATACGCACACACACATGCACACACACACGTAAATGCACACGCACGCGCGCACGCGCACGTGCACACACACATGAACACGCACGCGCACTCGCATACGTACATGAACTCGAACACAAACACGCACAAGCACATGCATAGGCACTCCTACACACACACGTGCATGTCTACACGCACATGCACATGAACCCACACACGCACACGCACACGCACACGCACATACACACGCACACGCACACGCACATACACATGCACATACACACGCACACGCACATGCACATGCACACACACATGCACACGCACACGCACTTACACATGCACACACACGCACACTCACACGCACATGCACACGCACACTCACACACACACACACACGTAGGGCACACACACTCACACAAGCACGCACACACATGCACCCGCACACGCACACACACATGCACCCAC